>BQNB010067945.1:0-32954 GCA_026074375.1 Tanacetum coccineum | reverse complement strand
GCTTGGGGAAGGTACAGTGATCTTCTATATAGATGTCCGCAACACGATCTGAATAGCCAACAGAAGGTTCAGATTTTCTACACAGGTTTAGGCATCCCTTCCCGCAAAATGCTCAACTCTCAAGGGTTCATCCCTATGATGACACCAACTCAAGCCCTTAAATCAAAACAAGTCATGGCAGACCATTCACATAATTAGTATGATGGAGCAGCCACTAGGGAAAGAAGCAACAATAGCTCGAATGACATTGATATGCAAAACTTAAAGATAATATTCATGTTATTTAAGTAAGTTGCAAGATTTGTGAATGGGAGCATCTAACCTAAGAGTATAACAACCCAAGAACTTTCATCAAATGCAAAACTTATTTTACTATTATCACAATTGTACGGGGAAATTTTTCGCTTTATTACATTACTTGCATTGTCAATATCTCAGTATATCATGTAACTTACATAACTAAAGTAGACGAGCTCACGCAACCTATCTATGACAATCCTATCTTCATATATGTCAAGCAAACATCATAACATGTCAAGTCAATATCATCATATTCTTATTACAAGGTACATTATTCCTATAATGTACTATTCGCAACGTTATATCAAAACAGGCTTTAAACCGTTATCGTATACCTCTAAACCCTAATTCCATGAAGGGTTAATATCTAAAGTGAATGTACAAGCTACTAAAGCATATATACAAGTAATATAACATTTCAATTGAAATATAAACTCCCTCCAAGTCAAGTACAAGTTTTCAAAGCACAATGTACAAGTCATTAAGCATGACATCTAAAATAGCCGTTTTACCTCCGTTTTCATTCTAATTTCTTCACCATCACTTGTGTACAAGCTACTACACTCAATATACAATGTGTAAACCCTAATTATTCTATTCATAAGCTTTCATACACATTTTTACACTCAAAACCCTAATTCAAAAGTCAGAAACCCTAACCCGAGCAAAATACTAAACCATGACCCGTTTCTTCATTTTTATCCATTGTAAACTCAAACCAACACTCAAATAAGTTGTAATAACTTAAATTACAACATTCTCAATCATATTCCATCATCATTTCATCAATTTACTTCAGCTAGATGCAAATCGAATCCAAGAAACCCTAATTGTGCACTAATTGTAACTTTTGACCCGTTTACTCATTTTCGCCCATTTTAAACCCGAACCACCTATCAATTCTTGTTATTAATCCTTAATACAATCCTTAAAAACATTAATCCATCATTATTGATCAAATGTACACGAATTACAAGCTTGAAAACCCTAAATAAGCCCTAATGAACCCGAAACCTAGTTTCTTTCATTTTGACCCATTTTAACTAATCTTTTTGCAAACAAGCACCTCAATGACTAAGATCCTTCATCTCTAAGCTGCTTAAAAGCACCTCCTTTGAATCCTTGGACACTAAATGAGCCACATCACCTCCTTGTTGGCCATTTTTGAGCCGTGACACCCAAACACCCCTAAAAACCTTCCACCTTGCTTACCTAGCCTCCATAGCCCCTCATACTCATCATCTAGCTTCTCCTCATCACCCTCTAGCCCTTACACATGTCCCATATCAGATCATAAGCATACCTTGGCCTTTAAGGGTCATTTGACTATAAATAGGACCATAAACTCTTCATTTGAACTCATCCCCCACTTCCTCCTCTATAACCCATCATAGCAGCAATCCTTTGCTCAATATGAATTCTAATAGATCCTAAGAAGTCCCAAGAACAGAAGTGAAGCAAAAGAAACCAAGAAAAGAAGCCCGGGAGTCGTTATTCTAGGCGTACGAAGCTAAAAGTCCCGATTTTGACCCGTTTTCAAGCTATAAGCTCAAACCCAGGTTATAAGGATTATACTTCTGCTCCTACACTCTTATAATGTTCATATGATCCTAAATATACTCTTGTTAAAGTTTCATAACTCAATTCATGCTCATTTTCCATTTTGATCCAAAACCGTACACCCGAAACCCTAATTTTGCGTTTTTCTTAAAACTAAATGTTATAATGGTTAAATGTTGTTATAATCTATCCTAGCATGCTTAAATAATGTTAAAATAACAACATTTTGATTAATGAAGAAATTTAATCTTAAAAGCCGCACGTTTTACGTTTTTGAAACCTATTTTGACCAGTTTGTTCCTAGCTAATGAATCGTTATTCTAAACTATTCTCGTTCCGTAAAATCTTATATTTTAGTTTATTTTCAACTTATAAATGTATATTTAAATTGTTAAATGGAATGTTTTGTAATTATTATCCATGCAAGGGGTATATATCGTAACTTTCTAAAAATTATAACTAAAGGGGCTGAAAATGTCATTTTATCAAAAGTTATAACTATAAGAGGGTCTATTAGGTCACTTTAAAATAGTACAAGGTTTACTTGGTATATCTTTTAACTTGAAGGACCAAGCTCGTAAAAGTGCAAACCACAAGGTATATTTTGCTCTTTCAAACTCAAGGGTTCTAATATGTAAACATTTTGTAAAAGTAAAATTCATGTTTAAAAACCTTACAAGACTTAACTTTAATTACGCTTCTTGTGCTAATATTTCCAAGATATTGATTCAAAAAGCTAAACCGATTATATCATATCACAATACTAGGGAGCTTCATATTAAGGAGTTTCATCTTGGTATTACGTTCTGACTGAGTTGTTGGGTTTACGATTTAAAGTGCCCTAGCTCCTCAAACGTTTACTGAATGACTTCTGAATTATGATGGCCCGAACAAAAAAAAAAAGAAAAGGAAACCTTAAAAAAAAAAACAAGTAAATGGTGATTCAATATTCCAAACTCTTCAATTTCACAACTCATAACTCTTAAAAACTAAGGTTCTAGAGTACAATCTTCCTAAGACTCAATATATTTACTCAATGTTGCGTGAGTGGTGTTTACTTTCATTTACTATATCACTTTCCCTGTAGATTGTGATAAGGTCATCAGCTTTCATTTTAGAATATTTATTACATCTACCTATCAGGTGAGTTCATAGCCTCGCTTTTCAATCTTTTGAATGTTTTATAAAACCGCGAGGGGGATACATGCTTGTTACAAAACTCTTTATATCACTAATAACATATGTGATTACTTTTCAAGGACTTAGATGAATTCATTAAACCCATATTTCAATCTTTTGAAATACTTGATAAAACTTGTGATACATGATTTAAAACCATGAATGCAAGTGTTTCTAATGTATGCTATCCAGCTTTATTATTGCCTAAGTAGCTTCCAATGCCATTATTTAACCTTATCATGATTAATTAATTTAATTGATTGCGAGTGAAAGCAGGCGAGGGGCCGGGGGGGGGGGGGGTGAATACTTTTGAATAGATCATTGGGGGTGAACGGCTCCGGTTGGTATACATATGCTTGGGGTAGCCAAACGAACTATATTTGTCCTCTATAGGTACCTTGGCAAAGTTACCTTTGTCCACGGGACATTTGTCCCAAACCATATCACTACAGTGATTTCCCTTTTGATGTATTGATGTCATGAGCTTAGATGCCAGATTAATAATGTTCCCATGATGATTGTCCCTGCAATACCATTATTTAACCAACTAATAAATTCGTATTCATACTATTACATTTCTAAACCTATGAATTTCACTCACCTTTGTGTTGACCCTTTTTATGCTTGTTTATCTCAGTAATTAGCTAAATTATGGCATGGAGTGGCATGGACATGATGATGGCTAAATACATTGTTATCATTCACACTTTTATGTTTCTAGATTTTGGGGACCTCCTTTGTAAAATGCTGATTTGAAATGAATGATAACTTATCTTTTGAATAAACGTATCTTTTGGTTCATTTTCTATGATTTTCGATTGTTTTATCATGAAGTAATACCCACTGATTAGCTTCCGCTGCAATATGAAAATGGGGGTGTTAAAGATTGGTATCAGAGCCATGGTTATGAAGAACAAGGTCAAAACCATAACCCTTAAATAAAACCCACATGTTCTTTTTTCGTCATCAAAAAGTCCTCCGTGCCCTACTAAATTCCGGTAACCTGTATGTAAATATTATATATATATATCTATATATATATATCTATTATACTATTCATAAATTACTTATGTTATTTACAATACTAGGTGTTAAGAGAACAAATGTCTTCTCCGTGCCTACATTCCGGAACATGTATGTAAAATATATATTAATATATATATATATAATATTTATATATATATATATATCTATTATAATTTTACATAAATAACTTATGTTATTTACAAATAGGTTGTTAATAGAACAATGTATTACTCCCACCACTTTACTTATCGATATTGAGGATCTTTTTCCTCTATGAATATTCTTTAACTATACTATCGGGTCTCATCAGATTATTTCCCAGTTTCATTGGGAAGCAATTCTTTTAACTCTTCGGAAAACTCTAACGATAATATGATTCCACCGGTATTCTCATCTTTCTACAATAATACTTATTTGAAGGACGTACAAGCAATTTATGCTAAGGAATTACCTATTTCATCACCAGATCCTATTACTCCAACGCTATTTTGAACTCTATCTCCGAGTTTTATTCACCAGCACTACTATTTTAATCCTCGATATTCTATTATTCCTGAAGAACTATTACCACCTAAGAAGCGAATCTGTTCCTCATCTTCTTCCTCAACTACGTTATCTAATTCATCTCAGAATCAAACTTGTAATTTGGTATCACCATCCTTCTCAGTTTATACTTCTACCCCACCTCAAGTATTTGAAATAGGAAAATGTTCAGATAAGATGTATCTGAAACATCATGAGAAACAAGTTGAAGATATTTTGAACTACTTAGATGAACTCTCTTTTCACCGCATTGAGAAAATGGAAGAAGGACATACTAATGGTAACGAACTAAAGACCGAACTTAAGAGAATCCGTACTCAGATTATCAAACTTCAAAGGAAGAAGTTAGGGCAAAAAGATAAGATTGCTTTTGCTTACTACAGAATTTCTGATCTTGAACAAATCATTGATAAAATCCAAGCTCGTCACCAAACAGATCAGGAGGATCTTTTGGATGTCATCTACCGGCTCAGAATCAACAAACTCTTAGAATAGTTATAGCTTTATCCTAGCCATGGGATGTGTGGTATAAATAAAAATGCTTGTCAAATCTTAACTATGTACAGTAAGAATGCAAGTTATTTATAAAGGCAATCCCGTTTCGTATCTTATTGTTTCCAACTTATCACTCTTTCATCATCATTTCCACTAATTACATCATTATCTCCGTCTTCATGAATCATACCATAACCCCTAAGCACTTAAAATTCAAAAATAAGCATTTCTCTTTAAGCATTTTAAGCATCGCATTCTCTTTTATAACTTGTGATGTCATTCTTACTACGCGTTATCTTTTGTTGATAGAATGCCTCTCAAAAGGACGTCAACATCTGAAACACCAGCCATAACTTTAGCTGCCATCCGGCAACTAATTAATGATGGCATTTCCTCAGCTCTGAAAGCACAAGCTGCATCAATGGCAAGTGCTAGTAATCCCAATAAGAACACTGGAATTACACCTCACCACCCGGACACAAGCGGAACTCCTAGTGGAAAGAAAAAGGAATTCAAACGATCACAAAAGAAGTTGAAGTCAGAGGAAAACACCACCACCAACAAACAACTATCCCAAAACAAACAACAATAAACCACTTCCAAAACAACAAAAACAACCATAACAATGATTACCACCCACAGTAGTATATAAGACAACGAAATTGTTTAGGGACTTATCCTGCCAAAGATTTCCATGGAAACCTCCTTTGTGTACAAGAATGCACCCTACATCACAATAGGAGTTTGCACTGTAAGAGTGTCGAATTTGCCCATAAAAGGTGGGTCATTTGACCAGAACTGCAGAAGCAAGGACCAGCCCACGGGAAGCATCCTGCTATGGTATCTGTAACTGTCATGCCTGTGGATGAGGTAAGGGCATTACAAAAGTTAGTGCTCATAAATTGACAAACAGTACTTTTTACCGTTTCTAAGAAAAGCTTATGTGACGAATCCCTCATCATTCCAAAGAAAGAAATTTGGCTTGATGACAAACTTAACTATATGGAAGAATCAGTGGAGATTATGGATCGAGAAGTCAAACAACTAAGACGAAGATGCATCCCTATAGTCAAAGTAAGATGGAACTCTGAATTTACATAGGAACAAGCAGATCAAATTCGTCGCTAAAATTATCCACCATCTATTTTCAACATCATTTGCATTCTTAACTAAATCTCGAAAACATGTAGCATAAGTGTCAACTCCTTTAAAGTTTCATATGTAAAGCTATCCATGAAATAATAAAGTGATGATTCCGTTACATCTTGTTATCTGATGATATCAAAATTCGGCATATTATCAAATTCTATATGTTCAACTCTAAAATACGCTCCTTCATACCTTTAGAAACATAATTATCATTCCTCGTTATTTGGGTGTAAGTACAATCAACATCTCCATATTATCTAACCATTCATGAATCATACTCATTTTCTACACATTACCATATCATGTTTTTATGCTTAGGTAAGACGATTTATGATCATCTTATTGAAATGAATTAGGTCACTTCTTCATTTGAATAAGGAAATTATAAATCTCTGAACTATGAATTTATAAATTCTCAGTTACAAGAGTTGACCGATTATTTTTAAGTGGACAAATTATAAATATGTAGGCTTAAGTATTTATCTCGTACAAACAAGTTTCTTTCAATTTTTTTTTTCTTTTTATCTTTTTTTTTTTTTTAATTTTTTTTTCTTTTTGTTTGTTACAAACAATTCCTTAATCATTATCATTATTACCTTCATCATTTATTCATTTCAAAATCTATATCTCACGTGATTAGCAACTCTCTTACAAATTCATAATCATTCTTTGACATCACTCATTCCATGATCTCCGTATTCTAAATTTTTTTGTTATATTCTGCAACATAATAACAAGGAAACACACAAGAATCTATACAATGTCAAATGATTTCAATACCACTAGGTATGAAAATTTTGACAAAGACTTGTGATAGCATTCTTATTCGATGTTGACTTTTAAAGGTTAATGAATAACGATTCTTTACGATCAGAGTAGCGCAGCAGAAGCGTGGTAGGCCCATAACCCACAGGTTCCGTAAATCAAAGTATCCCATCCACCCAGGTTTTATCAAGATCTGGAGAAATTCTATTAGCTGTCATAAAAAAGGTGTGGTCTTGAAAATAAGTAGACGTGTGAAAGGAGGTAATTATAATTATGGTGCGCAACATAATTATAAATGCATCACACACGTGGACTTGTGACCTTGATTAGCCTAACATAAAAATTAAATTCATGCCCAGTACCTACATCTATTCCTAAATAATACCACTATAACTTTCATAACTAAATACGGGACGGATTTCTTTGTAAGGGGTGAGACTATAAAACTCTTAATTTTCATCAAACCTATTTACTTATAATCACAATTATTAGGGGATTTTTTTCGCTTTATTACATTGCTTGCATTGCAATATTTAATATATATGTAATATGCATAACTAGTAGACGAGTCAAGCAACCTTTCATGCATCCTGTCTTCATATATGTCAAGCAAACATCACAATATGTCAAGTCAATATCATCATATTCTTTTTACAAAGTACATTATTCCTATAATGTACCATTCGCAACGTTATATCAAAACGGGCTTTAAACCATTATCATATACCTCTAAACCCTAAATTCCATGAAAGGTTAATATCTAAAGTGAATATACAAGCTACTAAAGCATATATACAAGTAATATAATATTTCATTTGAAATATAAACTCCCTCCAAGTCAAAGTACAAGTTTTCAAGCCAAAGTACAGTCATAATTAAGCATGACATCTAAAATTAGCGTTTTACCTCCATTTTACCTCCAATTTCTTCACCCATCATTGTGTACAAAGCTACTATACTCAATATACAATTGTAAACCCATTAATTATTCTATTTCATAAACTTTCAGACACATTCTTACCACTCAAACCCAAATATAAAATCAGAAAACCCTACCCGAGCAAAAATTACTAAACCATGGACCGTTTCTTCGTTTTTACCATTGTAAACCTATAACCATTACTCATATGAGTAATATTAACTTAATTTACAAACATTAGTCCAATCATATACAATCATCATTCATCATTTTAATTCAAATATATGCAAATTGAATCAGAAAAAACTAATTATGCCCTAATTGGAACTTTGGACCCGTTTACTCATTTTCGCCCATTTTAAACCCGAACCACCTATCAATTCTTGTTATTAATCCTTAATACAATCCTTACAAACATTAATCCATCATTATTGATCAAATGTACACGAATTACAAGCTTGAAAACCCTAAATAAGCCCTAATGAACCCGAAACCTAGTTTCTTTCATTTTGACCCATTTTAACTAATCTTTTTGCAAACAAGCACCTCAATGACTAAGCTCCTTCATCTCTAAGCTGCTTACAAGCACCTCCTTTGAATCCTTGGACACTAAATGAGCCACATGACCTCCTTGTTGGCCATTTTCTAGCCGTGACACCCAAACACCCCTAAAAACCTTCCACCTTGCTTACCTAGCCTCCATAGCCCCTCATACTCATCATCTAGCTTCTCCTCATCACCCTCTAGCCCTTACACACGTCCCATATCAGATCATAAGCATACCTTGGCCTTTAAGGGTCATTTGACTATAAATAGGACCATAAACTCTTCATTTCTACTCATCCCCCACTTCCTCCTCTATAACCCAATCAGTGCAAGCAATACTTTGTCAATATGAATTATAAAGAGATCCTAAGAAAGTCCAAGAACAGAAGTGTTTTTTTCTTTTATTTTCAAGCAAAAGAAATCAAGGAAGAAGAAGCCGGAAGTCGTTATTCTAGGCGTACGAAGCTAAAAGTCTTGATTTTGACCCGTTTCTAAGCTATAAGCTCAAACCCAGGCTCTAAGGATTATACTTCTGCTCCTATACTCTTATAATGTTCATATGATCCTAAATATACTCTTGTTAAAGTTTCATAACTCAATTCATGCTCATTTTCCATTTTGATCAAAAACCGTACACCCGAAACCCTAATTTTATGTTTTTCTTAAAACTAAATGTTATAATGATTAAATATTGTTATAATCTATCCTAGCATGCTTAACTAATGTTAAAATAACCACTTTATTGATTAATGAAGAAATTTGATCTTAAAACCCGCACGTTTACGTTTTGAAACCCTAATTTGACCCGTTTTGCTTCCTAGCTTAATGAATCGTTATTCTAAACTTTCGTTCCGTTAAATCTTCATATTTTAGTTTATTATAACTTATAAATGTATATTTAAATGTTAAATGGACATGTTTTGTAAATATTATCCATACAAGGGGTATATATCGTAACTTTCTGAAACTTATAACTAAAGGGGCTGAAAATGTCATTTTATCAAAGTTATAACTATAAGGGTCTATTATGTCACTTTCCAAAGTACAAGGTTTACTTGGTATATCTTTTAAACTTGAAGGACCAAACTCGTAAAAGTGCAAACCCCAAGGGTATATTTTGCCACTTTTCAAACTCAAGGGTCTAAAATGTAACATTTTGAAAAAGTATAAAATCATGTTTAAAACCTTACAAGACATAACTTTAATTAACGCTTCTCGTGCTTAACATTTCCAGATATTGATTAAAACGCTTAAAACCGATTATATCATATCACAATACTAGGGAGCTTCATATTAAGGAGTTTCATCTTGGTATTACGTTCTGACTGAGTTGTTGGGTTTACGATTTAAAGTGCCCTAGCTCCTCAAACGTTTACTGAATGACTTCTGAATTATGATGGCCCGAACAGTGATACAATAATTCCAAACTCTTCAATCAAACTCATAACTCTTAAAACTAAAGTTCTAGAGTACAATCTTCCTAAGACTCAACATATTTACTCAGGTTGCGTGACGTGGCTGTTTACTATCATTTTGCTATATCAACCTTCCCCGTTAAGATTGTGATAAGGTCGTCAGCTTTCATTTTGGAATATATATTACAACTACCTATCAGGTGAGTTCATAGCCTCACTTTTTAATATCTTTTAATGCTTTCATAAACCCGTGAGGGGGATACATGCTATAAATTACGAATACAAGTGTTTTTCCAGATTATATGCTATCCTGATATACCATTATAACTAATGTCTAAGTTACTTTATGCCAAAAGTCCCTCATTATCATGGACCATTAATCACTTACGGGTGAACGCGAATATTGTGGATAGATCTATCGGGATTGACGAATCCTGTTTGTGTTAACCGGATAGGTAACCAAACACACTATATTTGAATTTCATAGGTATATGGCAATTACCTACACCGAGGGCCATTATCTCTCTATATATATACCACATCATTTTGGGTATATATATACACTAGTCAGTTTGTGTGCCATGAGCTTAGACGAGACCATGACCATAACAATAACAATAACACAATACCATTTTCCCATGATAATTGTATTCGTTGCAATTATTACAAATACCGGGTGTATAACAACGTAACCCAATACCACACTATAACGCATTACTATGACACTGCTTTTATAACAATTACTTATGATGACTTGTATTCAACTATTTAATATCAAACCTATGAATTTCACTCAACCATTGTGTTGACTTTTTAGCATGTTTATCTCAGGTAATTGAGCAACTTATGGCACGGAGTGGCATGGACATGAAGATGGCTAAAACTTGTTATCATTCACATTGTATGTAACTAGATTTTGGGACCTGCCGTTGTAAAACTCTGATTTTAAATGAATGATAACGTATCTTTTGAACAACGTCTCTTTTAAGTCGTTATTTTCTATGATTATGATTGTTGTATCCATGAAGTATACCCCCAGATTAGCTTCCCGCTGCTATATTTGTCCAAAATAGGGTGTTACAAATAGTTCACGCCCTTAGAATGCATGACACAACATTCCCGCACTAGGATAGACCCAAGAGTGATAAAGAAATTCGGAGGAGAGACTACTAAGAAAAGGAGGTGGAGATCACTAAGAAAAGGAGATAGAGTTTTGTTGCTAAGATAGTGGATAGATTACTAGTGATGCGCGGCAAGCCGGAGCAAGAGAATTACTAAGCTCAGGAGGTGGGAGCTTGCCTAAGGAAACTCCAGTGGTAGAAATTACCAATGTTGTTATACCAGTGAATGTCGATGATGAGGAAGAAGAAATAATTGATGAAGTGTATGAATTAAAGAGAAAGGAGAAAGGGAAGATTATAGAGGAGTCTAGGAATTCACCAATCCTCACACCAACTAGATCCCCTAGGAATCTTTCTAATCTCGTATCTTCGGATATCGAGAAACTCCAGGAATTGACGGTTACTCATACTACATCTTCATCAAGTTCACCCAACACAAAGTTATCTAAAATGAATCGACTTCTCTCATTGCTCAAGACAAAACCCACTCGCTTCAAATGATACAAAAGTTTCTTTCAGGAGCTACAGGGACGTTATGGTTACTTGTTTGCACATCTACGTGCAAGGTTCATGCCAAGGAAGTCAATCGATAAACTTGCTGATGATCTTCACAATGTAATGGTTGAGTCATTATCCTCTATGGTAGAAAATCATGTTAAGGAGCAAGTTAAACAGCAAGTTCATGAGCAAGTTCGTGATCAAGTTCCAGTATATGTTGCGGAAGGATTGATTCTGGAAAGGAAAAATACTAAGGATAAGATGGAACGGCTGATTGCTAAAGCTATTTTACAAGAACGTGGGAATATTCAGGCATAGATTTCCTCCGAAATTCAGAAAGCAATTGACGACAGCAACCCTCATGTTGAGGCGTCTGTCAGAATTATTAATGTCCGGGACAATCTCCTTTATATGTTCATCCAGCTCAATCACAAACAGCCTCAGTTCCAGAACAACAATATCAACTGTATTTAGCTATGAAGGCTGATCCTCAGATGCAACAACAAGATATAGCAATATAGTTGGCTCTCCAGATAAAGTTTGAAAGAACTCAGGTACCACAAACTACATGTAAGACTTCTGCCGTTCGCACCAAGAAACAAGGAGAGATCCCACCTGATGATGCTCATCGCCTGTGGGGGAGAATAGTGTAATAGCGGCAGAAGAACATCGGAGTATGAACTTTATGTAATCTTTAGAATCATTGTCTGGACCACGTCAATGAAGAGGAACCAGTCCATCAACTTCAAGTAATCAAGAACACGATGAGGATTTTGATTTTTTTGGACTGATTTCATTATGAGCTCTGAGGATGAAAGAGATACCAACAAAGCAAGTACACAAGATATAATGGAAGAAGTGGTCACTGACTATTGATGAATTAAGCAAAAAAAGATGCGGATAGATGCCTTAGACAAAGATGCACTTCAGGAGATGAACATCAGTATCACATTATAATCAGATGGAAGAAATTACTACAAAGTATAATGTTTGGGAAAGTAGAAAGGAAATTATTGTCTCTCCACATCCAAGAAAGACCACACCTCTTGTTCTTAGCTGTCAAAGAGATCCTGAAGCTCCAGCACTATCTTTGATAAATCAAGATATTTTGTATTTGAAGAAAGGAAATTCAGGACTCGAAAAGATAGTTTTGTCACATCATAAGTTTCCTGCGGTTATCTTCAATGATGATGATATTGAAGAACGAAATTCTAGATGGGTTAATAAGTGTGTGAAGAAGTTTAATCCTTATGCAAGATATGGTGTTGAACATTGGAAGAATCCTCATGCAAAGATCTTCTACATAAGGAAACAGAAAGAGCCTGGAAAACCGAAGGAAGAGATTTATTCAAACTCAAAGATCATTCAAGTCATCAAGACGTACTGGGAATTGGGTCATGAACATAAGTTTATTACAGAGATAGTGGCGAGAAGAGCTAACGAGTGCATAGTGTCAATTACCGAGCCAGATTACAAGAATCTCAATAAGAATGATATTGAGGACATATATTTGCTGATCATGAATGTCAAGGTACCGGATTATGCTGATACAAGATTACTATGGTCTTTATCAGTATTCATCAGAAGTTCAGTGATATGGGAAAGAGTGCACGACTTTCAACTTGGAATCGAAAGCTATCAAGATAAGGATCAATATCACTGGCACCAACAATGACATTTTCCAGGATTTAACGAAATGATGTTTTTCTATTGTTTATGAGCCTCGCATTGAATAAAATCAAACTTCTTCAGGATCTCTGCAACATATTTATCCTAACTTATGAAAATGCCATCTTCTTTCTGTTTGACCTGTAATCTAAGAAAGAAGGCGAGTTCTCCAATGGAACTCATTTGAAACCTATTCTTCATCAATGCCTCAAACTTATCACACCAAGACTTCTTTATAGAACCAAAAACAATATCATCTACATATACTTGTACTAGCATGATATCCTTCTTGTCCTTCTTTATAAAGAGAGTCTTGTCAATGGTTCCTCTTCTGTATCTACTTTGTTCCAAGAAAGCAGATAAGGTAGCATACTATTAGGTTCATAAAAAGTGTCAATTATGTGGTTTTATTATATTTTGTTATTAGACTTTATTTTGTTTAGAATAATATAGTTTGTAATAAGGTTTATTATGCTTAAAGAAGGAAATAGCATAATAACCAAAGTCTAGGGACTAGAAATGTAAAGTTAGGAAAATAAGGGAAGGAAAGCCTCCTTCCATTAGCTATAAATACCCCTCTAATCTTCATTAGAGGGTGATGCTCTTGTAATAAACCTTCCACTTTTCCCTCCTTTTATAATATTTGAAATTTGAATATTTTCCCTCCTTTACTATTCTCTTCACACTTTTATTGTCGATATGATTGATTCGAGATTAATGTGACTTATCACCTTGGATGTAGATTAATATCATGGCAGTGCAAGAAACAGACAGTTGTTGCAAATTCCACAACAGAAGCTGAGTATGTGGCTGCTTTAAGTTGCTGTGGACAAGTGCTTTGGATTCAGAATCAACTACTCCCTCCGTCCCAAAATTATTGTCCCCCGACAAAAACACACAGTTTAAGAAAAGTGCATTTATTACTGCTTTATCTTTCTTACTTTTTGACAGAATGACAGTTTTACCCTTAGCTAATTAATTAAAGTATTCTTTAAAATTTGTAATTATAATTTCAAACAAGGGTAATATAGTAAACTTGATCAAACTTCCTCATCTATTTTTATTAGTGGACAATTAAATTGGGACTACAAATCTACGAGGAAATTTTTCGCTTTATTACATTACTTGCATTACCAATATCTCAATATGCAATGTAACTTGCATAACTAAAGTAGACAAGCTCACGCAACCTACCTATGTCAATCCTATCTTCATATATGTCAAGCAAACATTATAACATGTCAAGTCAATATCATAATATCATTTATATTGAAACCAAAGTACATTACATCGTATAATTACCCTTTGCAACATTATATCAAAACGGGCTTTAAACCGTTATCGTATACCTCTAAAACCCTAATTTCATGAGAAGTTAATATCTAAAGTGAATGCACAAGTTACTAAAGCATAAGTACAAGTAATATAACATCTCATTTGAAATATAAACTCCCTCCAAGTCAAAGTACAAGTCTCTAAAAGCTCAATATACAAGTCATTAATGCATGATATCCAAAATAGCCGTTTCAACCCACCTCCTTTTTTTTTTTCATGTCCCTAGTATTTTTTTCTTCACCAACACGTTGTGTACAAGCTACTACACGCAAAATACAATGTGTAAACCCTAAATATTCTACTCATAGCTCTCATATCTGCGAGCGGAGAGAGAGAGACGCGCTACCAAAACCCCTAATCAAAACCCTAAACCCTAAAACCTAGCTAGTTTCTAAACCATGACCCGTTTCTTGATATTTATCCATCATAAACCTAAACCAACCCTCAAATAAGTTGTAATAACTTATTTTACAACATTACTAATCATATACAATCATCATTTCATCATTTCATCTCAATTATACACATAATGAATCCATGAAACCCTAAACGTGCCCTAATGAGAGCATTTGACCCGTTTACTTATTTTCGCCCATTTTAAACCCGAACCACCTACCAATTCTTGTTATTAATTCTTAATACAAGTCTTGTGAACATATATCTATCACTACTAATCAAATGTACATGAATTCCAAGCTTAAAAACCCAAACCATGCCCTAATCCACTTCACTTAAACTCGTGACACACTTTTTCTTGTTTTGACCCATTTTCTCATTTTAAAACCCAAACCACTAATCGAATTGTGTTATTAACTCTTAATACAAGACTCAAAAATCATAATCAATCATTTCTAAATCAATGCACTCTAAATTGAAGCTTAAAAACTCAAAACGTGCATATTTGGACCCGTATACCTTTTTGGCTCATTTTCACTCATTTTATCAAGTAACCATGTGATCAAGAACCTCTATGATCAATCTACTTCCTTTGGAAGCAGCGTACAAGCGTTTCTTTGTCAATTCTTGGTCTCAAAGTTGGCCATATCTCTTTCTTTTGCACCATAATCAGTCGCGGCCACAAAGTCTCCTCCACATCATTCCAAGCTAATTCTAGCATATAATACTCACTCCATAGCCTTCCCACATCATCCTCTAGCTGGTACACATGTCCTAACCTGGTCTCTAAGTCTCCTTGGGCACCAAGGGTGAAATTCGCCTATAAATAGCCATGAATACCTATTCATTCAACTCATCCCCCACTTCCTCCTCTATAACCCATCATAGAAGCAATAATTTGCTCTAATAAGATCCTAAGAGGTCCTAAGAAGTCTCAAGAATAGAAGTGAAGCAAAAGAAACCAAGAAAAGAAGCCCGTGAGTCGTTATTCTAGGCGTACGAAGCTAAAAGTCTTGATTTTGACCCGTTTTTAAGCTATAAGCTCAAACCCAGGTTCTATGATCTTTATACCTGCTACTACACCCTTATAATGTTCATATTATCCTAAATAAACTCTTGTTAAAGTTTTATAACTCAACTCATGCTCATTTTCTATTTTGAACCTAAACCGTACACCCGAAACCCTAATTTTATGTTTTTCTTAAAACTAAATGTTATAATGGATAAATGTTGTTATAGTCTATCCTAACATGCTTAATTAATGTTAAAATAACGTACTTATTGAATTATTGAAGGAATTTGAACTTAAAACCCGTGCGTTTACGTTTTGAAACCCTAATTCGACCCGTTTTGAGTCATAGCTTAACGAATCGTTATTTTAAACTTTCGTTAGTTAAACCTTCATATTTTACTTATAATAATAATCTATAACCATCAAATGTCTTTTTGGAAAATAAAATATAGCTGCGAGGAGTGCGAAGAGAGTGAGATGTGGGACTTATTTTGTAAATATTATCCATGCAAGGGGTATATATCATAACTTTCTAAAACTTATAACTAAAGGGGCTGAAAATGTCATTTTATCAAAGTTATAACTATAGGGGTCTATTATGTCACTTTACAAAGTGCAAGGTTTACTTTGTATATCTTTTAAACTTGAAGGACCAAACCCCCACCCCTCTCGTAAAAGTGTAAACTCCAAGGGTATATTTTGCCACTTTTCATTCTCAAGGGTCTAAAATGTAACATTTTGAAAAAGTATAAAAATGTATTCAAAACCTTACAAGACATAACTTTAATTAATAATTGTCCCCCATGCTTATCATTGTTCGAAATTTATCAAAACGCTTAAAAACAGCTTTATGATATAACCATATATTATCAATTCATCAGAGCTGATTTGCTTTATAAATCAGGTCCCGGATCCATATCGTACCACAATACTAGGGAGCTTCATATTAAGGGGTTTCATCTTGGTATTACGTTCTGACTGAGTTGTTGGGTTTACGATTTAAAGTGCCCTAGCTCCTCAAACGTTTACTGAATGACTTCTGAATTATGATGGCCCGAACGGTGATACAATAATTCCAAACTTTCCAATCAAACTCCTAACTCTCTGAACCAAGATTCTAGAGTACAATCTTCCTAAGACTTGACATATTTACTCAGGTTGCGTGACGTGGCTGTTTACTATCATTTTGCTATATCAACCTTCCCCGTTAAGATTGTGATAAGGTCGTCAGCTTTCATTTTGGAATATATATTACAACTACCTATCAGGTGAGTTCATAGCCTCACTTTTTAATATCTTTTAATGCTTTCATAAACCCGTGAGGGGGATACATGCTATAAATTACGAATACAAGTGTTTTTCCAGATTATATGCTATCCTGATTAAACCATTAAGAACTAATGGTCTAAGTTACTTTAATGCCAAGTCCCTCATTATCATGGACCAATAACACTAGGGTGAACGAGAATATTGTGATAATCTATTCAGGATTGACAATCTTGTTTTTGTTAACCGGATAGGTTACCAAACACAACTATATTTGAATTTCATCGGTATATGCAATTACCTACACCGAGGCCATTATCTATATATAATATATTATATATATATATATATATATAAATATATATATATATAAATATATATACCACATCATATTTGGGTATATATACACACTAAGCAGTTTTGTGCCATGAGCTTAACGAGACCATGACCGATACCTATGAAAACAATAACATAATATCAATTTTCCATATAATTGTTTTCGTTTACAATTATTACAAATACCGGGTTATAACATCGTAAACCAATACACACTATAACCATTACATGATACTAGCTTTTATAACATTACTTATGATACTTGTATTCAACTTTTTAATATCAAAAACCCCTTAAATAGATTTCACTTAACCATTATGTTGACTTTTTAGCATGTTTATCTCACGTAATTAAGCAACTTATGGCACGGAGTGGCATGGATATGAAGATGGCTAAAACTTGTTATCATTCACATTGTATATAACTAGATTTTGGGACATGCCGTTGTAAAACTCTAATTTTAATTGAATGATAACGTATCTTTTGAACAACGTCTCTTTTAAGTCGTTTTCTATGATTATGATTCTTGTATCCATGAAGTAATACCCCAGATTAGTCGTCGGCTCTATAGGTTTGTACAAAATGGTGTTTGGTATATTCAATTATGCACCCTTAGGAATGATAACACAACATTCCCACTGCCGGCACTAGGAAATAGAGCCCAGGAGTGAACAGGAAAATTCCCGGAGGTAGAGACTACTAAGGAAAAGGAGGTGGAGATCACTAAGGAAAAGGAGATAGAGTTTGTTGATAAGATAGTGGAGATTACTAGTGATGCGGCAAGCCCGGAGCAAGAGAATACTAATGATCAGGAGGTGGAGCTTGCTAAGGAAACTCCATTAGAGAAATTACAGAATGTTAGTAGTATAAGCCAGTGAATGTCGATGATGAGGAAGAAGAAATAATTGATAAGTTGTATGAATTAAAGAGATGGGAGAAAGGGAAGATTGTAGAGGATACTAGGAATACACAATCCCCACACCAACTAGATCCCCTAGGAATCTTTCTAAATCCGCGTATCTTCCGATACCGAGAAATTCCTATGGAAGTGAGCGTTACTCCATACTACATACACCTCATCAAAGGTTACCCACAACAAAGTTAACTAAAACAAATTGACTTCTCTCATTGCTCAAGACAAAACCCACTCACTTCAAACGATACAAAAGTTTCTTTCATGAGTTACAGGGACGTTATGGTTACTTTTTTGCACATCTACGGGCAAGGTTCATGCCAAGGAAATCAAGTGATCAACTTGCTGATGATCTTCCATGATGTCAATGTGAGACTTACCCTTTATGTAACAAGAACATGTTACAGAGCAAGTTAAAAAGCAAGTTCCAGAGCAATTTCGAGATCAAGTCCCAGTGTATGTTGCAAAAGGATTGATTCTGGAGAGGTAAAAGGTTAATGAAGAGACGCAAAGAATGATTGATAAAGCTATTTTACAAAAACGTGGGAATATTCAGGCACAGATTTCCTCCTAAATTCAGAAAGCAATTGACGATAGCATTCCTTCTTAAGTTGATGCGTCTGTCAGAAGTTATATGTCTGGACATATTCTTCATGTTCATCCGGCTCAATCACAAACAGCCTCAGTTCTAGAACAACAATATACTGTATCTAGCTATGAAGGCTGATCCTTAGATGCAACAACAAGACATAGCCATATGGTTAGCTCTCTAGATAAAGTTTGAAAGAACTACGGTATCACAAACAACATGTAGGACTCCTGCCGTTCGCCCAAGAGATCAGGACGATCCTTATGATGATGCTCATCCTGAGGGGGAGAATAGTGCAAAGCAGCAAAAGACTTCGGACTATGAAGCATATGTATCTTTAGAATCATCGTCTGGACAAGTCAATGAAGAGGAACCAGGTCCATCAACCTCAGGTAATCAAGAACAAGATAATGATTTTGATTTTTGGACTGACTCGTATGCTTCAGATGATGATGAAATACCGTCGAAGCAAGTATCACAAGACATTATGGAAGAAGTATCATTGACTATTGATGAAGCTAGGCTGAAAAAGATGGCAGATAAGATGCTTAGACAAAGATGCACTTCAGGAGATGAACATCAGTATCACATTGATCAGATGAAGAATTTCTTACAAAGTGATATTGTTTGGGAAAGTAGAAAGGAAATTCTTGTCTCTCCACATCCAAGAAAGACCACACCTCTTGTTCTTAGCTGTCAAAGAGATCCTGAAGCTTAAGCACTATCTCTAATAAATCAAGATCTTTTGTATTTGAAAAAAGGAAATTCAGGACCCAAAAAGATAGTTTTGTCACTTCATAAGTTTCATGCAGTTATCTTCAATGATGATGATATTGAAGAATGAACTTCCAGATGGGTAAATAAGTGTGTAAAGAAGTTTAATCCTTATGCTCGATATGGTGTTGAACACCGAAAGAATCCTCATGCAAAGATCTTTCACATAAGGAAACAGAAAGAGCCTGTAAAGCCAAAGGAAGAGATTTATTCAAACTCAAAGAACGTGCAACGTCATCAAGCGTACTGATGGGATTAAGGTCATAAACATAAGTTTATTACAGAGTAGTGGCAAGAAAGAGCTAACAGTGCATAGTGTCATATCCAAGCATATTTAACAAGAATCTCAATAAGAATATATTGAGGACATATAATTGCCTGATCATGAATAGAAAGGTAGACCGATTATCTTGATAAACGATGGGGGGTAAAAAGGGGTGGGTGCTTACTATGGTCTTTATCAGTATTCATCAGAAGTTCAGTGATATAGGAAAGAGTGCACGACTTTCAACTTGGAATCGAAAGCTATCAACAGAAGATCAATATCACTGCACCAACAATGACATTTCCAGGAATTAACAAATATGAAGTGTTTTCTATTGTTTATGAGCCCGTGCATGGAATTATTTACAAGAATAGCAAGAAAGAGAAAAGGGTGATGAGACATTCAGAGATTCATAAGTTTTGTGATCTACACTGATGAGAGTACTTGAAGGACTAAAGAGTTACAATAATGATATCAAGTATAGCTATGTGCAAAGAGAACTTACAAGTGATGAAGTTGAGTATCTTAAGTTGTTTGAAGAAGAAATTAAAGTAAGATTGAAGTATCGCAATCAGATGAGAAGATGGGAGATGTATGTGAATGGAAGACCACTTGGACCACGAAGGGAACGCCCAAAATAATCGACCCTTAGGGGGAGATTGTTATATTCATAAAAAGTGTCAATTATGTGGTTTTATTATATTTTGTTTTTAGACTTTATTTTGTTTAGAATAATATAGTTTGTAATAAGGTTTATTATGCTTAAAGAAGGAAATATCATAATAACCAAAGTCTAGGGACTAGAAATGTAAAGTTAAGAAAATAAGGGAAGGAAAGCCTCCTTCCATTAGCTATAAATACCCCTCTAATCTTCATTAGAGGGTGATGCTCTTGTAATAAACCTTCCACTTTTCCCTCCTTTTATAATATTTGAAATTTGAATACTTGCATCCCTCTACTATACTCTTCACACTTTTATGTTCGATATTATTGATTCAAGATTAATGTGACTTCACCTGGATGTAATTAATATCATGGCATAGTGCAAGAAATAGACAAGTGGTTGCCAATTCCACAACAGAAGCTGAGAATGTGGCGTGCTTCAAGTTGCATGTGGACAAGTGCCATAGGATTCAGAATCAACTACTCCCTCCGTCCTAAAATTATTGTCCCCTGACAAAAAACACACAGTTTAAGAAAAGTGCATTTATTACTGCTTTATCTTTGTTTGTACTTTTATACTGAATGAATGACAGTTTTCCAGCGAAGCGTGGGGCAGGAATTGATTAAAGTATTCTTTAAAATTTGTAATTATAATTTCAACAAGGTAAAAAAGTAACTTGATCAAACTTTCCCCATCTATTTTTAGTAGTGGACAATTAAATTGGGACGTCCCAAAAAGGAAACGTGGACAATAAAAATGGGACGAAGGGAGTACTTGATTATGGGTACAATTTTATGCATACCAAGATCTTTATTGACAATAACAGTACTATTTGCATAATTCAAAAAAATCCTGTTTTATATTAAAAAACAAAGCATATAGAGATTAGAAATCATTTTATTAGAGATTGCAATAAAACGAAATATCATATGGTCAAAATCCATATTGACAAGAATATTACAGATTTGCTTACAAAAGCTTTTGATGTAAGTAGATTTCAATATTTGATTGTTAGTATTGGAATGCTAAATCTTTAAAGTCTTTGAATCTCATTATTGATTTTAGTAGAGTTTTGTATGAATAGTATGTCATTCATGTCATTAAAATTTTCTCCTTTAATGTATAATAAAATACGCTGGTTAGGAACTGAATACTATTGAGTTTCTACCTGTTAGTTAATACTTATACTGTTAGGTATAATTAATACTATAAATTGTTGGAAAATTGTATGGCTCTGTGTTTCTTTGGTTTTTGGAACTAACATTTTTGTAGGGAAAAGCAAAAAAAAAAGTGTTAAATTGATGATGGAAAAGCTGTTTAGAATGAAATTGGAGTTAATGCTGGGTGTGTTTCCCCCTCTTCTTCAACTATTGCATTTATCTCTTCGACATCCATTGATGGTACGTCCAGTGTTTCCACCAGAACTTCTTTAGTGAGGTGGTTGAATGTCACTGAGGCCAGCTTGCTTATTACGTCTGCCTTTTGGTTTTTGCTTCATGGTATGTTTTGGAATTTGAAGTTTTTGAAACAGCTGATGTACTCTTTTGCCTTGGACAGATATCAGATCATAGTCTCCTTACAGGCCTCACAGTTGCCATTTATTTGGCTGGCCACCAACTTGGAGTCTACATTAACAGATAGAGACTGTACGCCCATTTTCTTGGCGGCCTGTAACCCTACGAGGAGTTCTTCGTACTCAGCTTGGTTGTTAGTGCTTCGAAGTTAAGTCTCAGGGCATATGTATATTCGGTCTTTGTAAGACTGATGAGGACCAAACCCGCACCGAAGCCTTTGGCACTTGATGCCCCATCTGTATAGAGTATCCATTCTTCCTTACAATCTTTATGTTGGTCAATTGTATATTGAGTCTGCCGTTGCACCATGGCCTCACTGCCCACCGGTACTTCGTTTATGAAGTCTGCTAACACCTATCCTTTGATGGCGCTGCGGGGCTCATATGTGATGTTGTATGCCCCCAGCTCAACGGAGTATCGTGCTAACTTACCTGATGTGTCTGCTTTGTTTAGAATTTGCTTGATTGGCTGGTCCGTGATGACAGTGATAGGATGAGCTTCGAAGTATCTTCTTAATCTTCTAGATATGTGCCGCAGTGCCAGTGCTATCTTATCTAGCAGAGCATAGTTACGCTCCGCGTCATGCAGCGTCCTGCTTACGTAGTGTACCGGACGTTGCTTTCCTTTCCTTACCACTAGTAGCACCGCACTGACTGCTTTTTTCGATGCCGCTAGATACACGAACAAAGTTTCCTTCGGTAGTGGTGTTGTAAGGACCGATAGGTCCAGGATCATCTTTTTGAGTTCTTGGAAAGCGTCTTCTGCCTTTTCTGTCTATCAGTAGTCATGTTTATTTTCCTTGGTGATATCTTTTAATGTTTTGAAGAAAGGCAGTGACTTCTCAGCTGACCGGGAGAGGAACCGGTTTAGTGCTGCCAACTCCCCTGCTAGGTTCTGCATATCTCCCCAGGTTTTGGGCGATTGCATTTCTGCTATGTCCTTAGTTTTCGCTGGGTTGGCCCGTATACCTTCCAAAGTGACCATGTATCCTAAGAACTTTCCTTCGTCGACCCCAAATGAGCACTTTTTGGGTTTAACTTCATGTTGATTCTTCTGAGATTGTCGAATGTTTTCGCTATGTCAGCCAGCATTTCCATTTCGGAATTGCTTTTACCACCATGTCATCTACATACACTTCCAAGTTTCGTCTAATTTGGGACTGGAATGCTTCATCAACTAACCGTTGGTACGTTGCTCCTGCATTAGTGAGGCCGAGTGACATCTTTGTGTAACAGTATGTACCTTGATCCGTGTAAAAGGCGGTTTTCTCCTCGTCTTCTTCTGCCATCTGTACTTGGTGGTAGCCTTTGTATGCGTCGAGAAAGCATTTGAGTGGAAAACCCACAACTAACTCGATCTTGCTATCGATTTCTTGCAACGGGTAATAATCCTTCGGACATGCAAAATTGATGTTCTTGAAGTCGATACACATCTTCCAGCTTCCGTCCACCTTCTTGACCAAGACTAGGTTTGATATCCAAGTGGGGTATTTCACGGGCCTAACTATCCATGCCTTTAGCCATTCGGCTACCTCTTGGGTTATTACCTTACTTTTTTCGGAGAAAAATACTCTCCTCTTATGGCTGACCGGTGTTACCGAAGGGTTGGCATTGAGGGAATGTTTGATGATTCTTTTTGGTACTCCGGTCATGTTTGCAGGCTCCCATACGAAAATGTCTTTGTTCTTTTTCAGTAGGTTTTTAAGTTGCACGGAGACTTTCGGCGAGAGACCTTTTCCTATCACGATCAACTGTTCTGGATAAGCAGGGTTGACAAGTACTTGCTCCTGAGGCTCACCTTTTCTTGCGGCTCAGTTTCTTCAGGCCGGTCGACCCCTTGATTCTTTCCTTCCCTCCTGCACTCGAATATTATAGGTACTTGGGACACCAGTGTTGCAATTCCCTATGGGGTTGGAAACTTCATCATCCCATGGATGGTGGATGGAATGGCCCTTCGGGAACAACGATCGCATCCTCGTAACCCTCGGTGGGTGCTTCGAGCAATTGAGCCATAGTACGATTATCGTCCATCGTAACTATGGGAGGATTGAAAGTTTCTTGATTGTTAGTTGGTTTCTCAAGATTTGGTGATTCAACAGAAGTTTGTCGGACTTGTGGTTGTCGACGTCTACGGGCTTGAGAACGAGTGCGCATGCACAAAATAGAAATATAAAAAGAAAATTTACACTAATTTTTTTTTTGGTTTTTTCAATGATTTATTCACAATCGATTTTAACGGACAATGAGATAAGACAACTTCAACCAAATAATCTGCTTACTTCACGGTAGCTCTCAAAAAGGTAAACGCACAGGTGAGCGGAGGAGTAGGAATAGCGCAAAGCTTATTTCTCCTTTCGGGTCGTAGTTCCTCGGAACAACCCTCCTTATACCCACTTTATAGTTTGTTTAACTTTTCAAGGTGAGCCGTATGTCGTAAGAGACACAAATGGCAAGTTTTTAAATCTTTTGTTCGAGTTGGGAACCAACAAGTTCACCGGAAGTTATTATGATAATACCTCAGTTGAGAATATTATATTTTGGTATTTTACCAATTTGTGAATTTTATTGATAATTAAAGACAATGTTTTTATCTTTTTGGTTTTCTTTTTTTTTTTTATATGATAATTATACTAATAAAAGAAAATGAAAAATATTTTTGTATTTTTATAAAAGAAAATATTCACAGATTCAAACACGAATTGTCAAACGTAACGATAATCGTTTTCACATTGGTGCTAAACTACACCTCTTTTATATATATTAATATAATATATATATATAGTAAGTATAATCTAAAAACACAATCAATGAAACCGAGAAGTAGTATAGAATGTTCCCGGGTCGTTTATCCCCAACGAGGCTGGACTAGAGAATCGATACAGTCGGAAGATTGGAGTTTGAATGAGAGAAATGATTTGAGAGTGTGGAAAGCTAAGTTAAACAACAACGAACAAAAACGTTTAAGAAAAACCTAAAAATTATGAATTTAAGCTAAAAAACGAGAGCACGAATCCCGAACAAGGGGTCCAAAACCTAAAATCTTCAAAATTAACCCTAAAAAGAAATTTTTACTTCTAAACTACTCTAGGGGACTAATAACGAAGAATGAAAAAGACTAGACTGAAAACGGAGGTCGTTTGACCCAAAAACGAGTCAAGACAAGAACGGGAACGAATCCCGTTCTTTAAAAAGTAAATTTTTGAAAAATTAATCCTACAGAAACTTTTTTATTTTTCCTACAAAATATATGAAAAAAGAAAATTTTAGAAAAAAGATTTATATTTTTCTGATTAATATTTTATTTTTTATGATTTTTTTAAGTTTAAAAAGAAAATAAATTATAAAAAATATTAAAACTTTATAAAAAAATCTGAAAAATTTACACAAAATAGCTAAAGTGACAAGGGTCCTAGGAAAAATAAGCTGGGACTCACAGCTTATCAAATAAGCTGTCAAATAAGCTTGGACAGCTTATAAGCTTAAAACCCAAAACCTACTTAAATACCAAAGCGCCCAAGAGTCTTTCAGAAAAGACCCAAGGGCGCAGTGGTAGAGTGTGTAGTGTGGAGGGTTGAGAGTGGTAGAGGTCGGGGGTTCGAGTCTTGCTCACCCCTGACTTCCTACTTTCCCCCTTTTTTTTTGAAAATTTCTTTTTACAAACTTGAAAAGTGCTTATAAATAAGCACTTTTTATAATTACAAGTTTTTACACAAGCTTATGAATAAGCTGGAAAACGGGCTTAAAAGTGGCGAAATGGCTTATTTATCTATAAGTACACTAAGACTTAGAATTTTTAACTCAATAAGCTCAAATAAGCTACAACTTAACTAAATAAGCTACAAATGGCTTAAGGCCAACATAATAAGCATAAATGAAAAGCTTAAAGTCAAAAATAAGCAAGAAAAAAATGAAATAAGCCAAGGGGCTTATAACTGTTTTGCCAACAGTGGGACAGCTTTTGGGGCTTAAATTTAAGCCCCTTAAGCTGTTTTGGAGAGAAGGTGGGGCCCACAGCCTTGTTAAATGGCCAACAAGCTTCAATAAGCCCTTCTCACTTTTTGCTTTGGAACACAAATAAGCCTTCAAATAAGCACCTAAAAACTTACAGAACTTAAAAAGGCTAAAAAAAGAATGTGGCTTATTTTCCTTGGCTTTTAAGAACAAATAAGCCAAGGCAAGGTGCAAATAAGCACAATTGAGTCATCTACTTCACCTAATAAGCAAATATCAACTAAAATAAGCTAAGGAAAACAGCTAGAAAGCAAAAATAAGCCAAATAAGCAAGTGGCCAATTACTGCAGGCCAAACAGCCTTTAGGACACTCTTTTGGCTTAAGTTATATGCTATTAGAAGGGTCCTAAGGCTAAGGGGCTACTAGGGCTTATAGATTGGCTTAGGGTCTTCCTAGAAATACCAAAAGAACCAAGGGTTGATAAGCAAATAAGCTACTTACAGGGCTGGCAAAGTGAGCTTTTGCACCAGGGCACATTTTTGGCAGAATTGAAAATAAGTTCTAAAATGCTCAAAATAAGCTAAATTTCCTAAAAAGTTTTCTAAACTAGTTTATCTTACCTAATGCAATAAGAAATAAGGAAAAGTAATGAGCCACAAGCTCAAATAAGCTATTTGAGCTTTTGAGCTTACAAAGTCTGCTGTTTGCAGACTGCTGCACTTGACAGCAAATGAGCTTTGACTCCTAGTGAGTCAAAGCTTTTTTAAATCACTTAACTAAGCACTGAATTTGAGAGAAAATGGACTTCAACAAGCCTTAATACAAGAGCTTATTGATTGAGCTTATGCATAACAGTTGGAACCTCAAAGTTTAAACTACAAATACCTTAAACTTTAAACTTGACTTTACTGATTTAAAACTAAATTTAACAGCTAAAATAAACTAATTTAAGCTAACCTAAAATGACATCAAAACCTGAACCCATAACTTGAACTTTTTGACCCATTTTGGGCTTATGCCAAACACTCCTTAGTAATTCAAAATTTTATTTTTTAACATTAAAACAGATGAGTTTAAGTTTTAAAAGGCAACAACAGATTAAGTACTAGTGTATTAAGCATAATTAAGCACAAACTAAGGGAAATAAGCACTGAATATAAGCTGAGATAAGCAGCAAATAAGCTGAAATTGTATAAGCTAAAATGATGAAGAAAAAGAGAAAGGTACCTTGTCCTGTTGCTTAAATAAGGACTAAAAGCTCAAGTAAGCTTGTCTACAAGCTCAGCTTATAAATTAGGCTGTAAATAAGCCCTATAAGCCCATCAGTTTCTGGCTTATCTTCCAAAATCATATAATGACCTTTTTGAGGTAACTTATGGCAAATGCTTATTCAGTTAAGCTTAAATCAATTTTAACTTAAATAGTGGTAACTTATATAGGCAAAGCAAGTTTTAAGCAAGAATAAGCTGAATTCAATTAAGCAGAATTCAAAGGGAAATGACAAATTTTCATAAAAAGCTTTAAACTAAAATTTCATTAAACTTAAACGATTACAACAGCTTAAAAGACAAAATTTAAGACATTACAAACATAAATTTTAAAAACATTAAAAACTAAAAACTAAAACTGCCTGGTTCACTTTTGTCTTCACTTCTTTTATAGGCAGCTGAGCTTCTCTTTGTGTGCTTGTTGTGTTTGTTTGCTGAGGAAAAACTAAGCTCAATCCTGGCCTTCAATCTTTCTTGGTTTCCATGTCCCAAATAATCACGACCCTTGATTTGGTTTTGGCACCCATTTTGACCCGGATTGCCAACATGGCAAGGAAACATGTGATGGGGGTTTTAGTGGAGTGGGGTTAAGGTGATGATTCTTTGTGTATTAGGTGTTGCCGGGTAAAAGAAAGGAAGAAGACCCGTGATGGGGTTGGGGAAAAATGGCGGGAAAAGAGTTATAAAAAGGTTAGGGATGCAGGGGATGTGTTTGGGGAATTGGCACATTTGGTCCTTGATGGTTATGTCTTGCATTGCAGATTTAGTCCCTAAAGGGACTAACGAGGTTAAGGGATTGGCTAACGCCCGTTAAGTGGTATGTGGGCTTGGGCCAGTTTTATCATAAAAGGGGAATGGGCCGGGTATGTTTATTAAACAAAAGGGTATTTGGGCTTTTTTTGGATTTGTGGGCTTATGGATTAGTTTAAACAAAGTGGGCTGATCCGGGCCCACTAGGTGGGTACGGGTGGGCCCACTTTTAACACTTTGGTTTTTCGGGTTCGGTTTTCGATGCCTTTTCCAACGACGTATCCCGGGGTTGACTTTGACTTTGTTTTGTCTTCATTAAATGCGCAAACTTTGTCGAGTCGATCCGGTAATTTCCGTTTGAGCTTCGTTTTCAATCCTTTTGTACCCTTGGCCTCAGTTTTTCGCGCTCTTTCCAAATCCGTGTTTGGTTTTGTCCGGTTTGGCTTTGATTTTTGTCTTTTAGTGAATATCCGGTACCTGCACAGCACAAATGCAAAACAAACATATCTTTGGCAATTTTTGTCTGTTTTTAATCATTTAAGCTCGTTTTATTGGGTATAAAATATGTGTAATTAAGCACATATTAGTGGTAGAGTTAAATGAAATGGTTAAATCCTTTTTAAAATCCTTTGGTTTGGAAAAATGATCATTAAAATCAATCGGATTATCAAAAGTGATTCTTATTGGCATGACAATGGTATCGATTGGAACATCACTTGAAACTTCATCTTCTTTTTCTTTGATTTCTTCAACTTCTTGAGGACGAGAAAGAAGTTTTGGTTTTTGATGTAAGTAGGTTGCTAAGAGACAAATTATCTTTTTCCTTATCGCAATTCGATTCATCATTTTCCACACAAATCGGACCAACGAGAAAAACATCGGCGTTTTCCATAAACAAACCTTCTCTCCGGTGAGAGTAGGGGAAGTAGGATTGCTGCTTGAAACTTTAAGGATGGGAGGGAGATTAAGATCAATTCCCGGTTGAATCGAAACATTTTCTTCCGGTGAAGTAAGTGTTACGAAAGTAGAAGACTTAATCTCGACATCCTTATCCTTCTCTTCAAAGAGAGGATTCACGTTGCTGGATTTGAAGCTGCGGCGCCAAAAAGTGATTGCTAGTTTTATATACCTAAAATATATATAAAATATAATACTTCAAAGAGCAATTAAGAAAATTCCCTAAGAAAAATTCACTCTCAAAAATATATATAATAAATTAAGAAAATTCCCTAAGGAAAATTCACTCTCAAAAATATATATAATATAATATATAAGACGTATATTAAACCGGGCAAATATGCTCACCCAGGTCGTTTACCCAACGACTAGTGAAATTGAATCCTCGTTTAAGTCCGGCTTATGATTTGAATAAGCAAATTGATGATTTGATAATCTAAAGCAATGATTAAAATGGATAATTAAAAACTAATTAAATCTAATTAAATCTTAAAAAAAGCAAATTAAGTTCTAAAAATTTGGAAAAATTATTTTTAAGCTTAGAAAAGTCTAAAATGTTATAAAAGCAAGAAAACTATTTTTTAACTATTTTTATTATTAAAATCCTATTTTTAAAATTTAAAATAAAAGCTCAAAAATGAAATTTAAGATCTAAAAAGTGTAAAAATGATTTTTCTTGATGTAAACCTAAAGCTATTTTTTAATAAAACTAAAAACTATTTTTTTGTATTTTTCTAAAACTTTTTCTATTTTTTATTGATTTTTTAAGATTTTTACTTTCAAAAAATGATTAAAAATAAGATAAAAGGTAGAAAAAATCTGAAAAATTCAGGATAAAACTTAAACACTAACAGGAATGCAAGAAAAATAAGAAAGACCAAAATGCTAAACAAATAAGCTCTCAAATGAGCTTATTAAGCTACGGCTTTTTTTATAAAAAGGAAAATAAATCATGTACTAGTATTTGATTGTGTGTTATACTAATGGATGAGCTAATGTAGCAAAACGGTTAACACACATGGTATGCATACTAGAGGTCGTGGGTTCGAGGCAGGCTAACCCCACTTTTTGCTCTTTTTTTTATTTTTTACTTTTATGAAAAACTAAATACTAGGACTTATAGAAGACACAAAAATAAGCTACTTTAACAAAGGAAACTTAAGCTAAAACTAACTTATAAGCCCTAAACAGCTTATCAATAAGCTGCTACAGAAACTAGGTGTTTGGGCTTTTTCGTACTTAAATAGCTATAATAAGCTCAAATTAAGCTCAAAATGGAAAAGGAAAAGAGTTTTAGGAAGCTTATGATGAGCTTAGTCTATAAATGCAAAGAAATCTAAGCTAGAAGTGCTTTTAAGCTATTGAAATTACTCATGACTTAAGCAAACTCAGGAAATAAGCAAAGTAACTCAAAATCCAATTAAGCTAAAAACCTTAAAAAGCTAAACTAGACTATAAGCTCCTCAAAACTAGTTAAGCTACTTATAATCTATCTATTTAAGCTATAAAAACTATTATCTTAAGCTAAAATTAAGATTTAGCAATCTACTTAATTGACCTACTGTTTTTGGCTTTTATAGTTTTTGTGACTTTTGACAGCAACTTTAAGCTATGGAAATAAGCTAGAAAATGTAATCTAAGACTTATTCTATATTAAGCTATAACTAGACTTAACATTACTTGAATCTAAGATCCTAAATCCTATTCTTACTTAACTAAAAATTAAGCCAAAAGTAGCAGTACAAACTGTGACAGCAGTACTAACCTTTTGGTTAGTACTGGTGCACTTTGCACAAGTGCAACACAAAGGTGCAGGTTTCCTAAGGGAAACCTTGCACTTAGACACACTCAAATTGTGTGTCTAAACACAATGCTAGCAAGATCCAAGCCTTAAGGGCTTTGGATCAAAATTTCACAAGCAAAAAGATAGTCAAAAACTGTCCTGGTGTAAAAACACTAAATATAAGCTCAAATTCTTATAATTTTCAAATCTACTTTATAAAAACTCATTACCTAATGCTTTTAAAACTAAATTCTAAAGCTACTAAAAAGGTTTTGCACAAAATTAGGTGACTTTAGAATGGTCAAACAGCATATGCCAACACCCTTTACCTCTAGACAGAATTTTAAAAAGCTTTAAATTCAAAACTAATTAACAAGGCCTAATTTGAAACCAGATAACTAGGAGCTTTTAACAACTAATTTAAGCAAAATTACACTACTGAATTAAGCTATAATGCAAGATCTAAGAATCTAGTCTAATATTTTTGGCTTTTTATGAGTTATATGACAAATTTATGAAAAACAAAGTTCTAAACTATCAAAGGCTAACTATTGAGACTAATTAGCTAAATAAAACACAAATAAGCAACAATAAGCAAGCTTAATAAGCAAATAAGCAGATCTGAATATAGAAAGCAAAGAAATCACTATTTAAAGCTAGAATAAAAGGAAATGAAAGAGAAACTTACAAACTCCTCTAGCTAAACAAGAGGTTCCCAAATAGGGCAGCTTCAAGCTCCCTAGCTTATTAGATAAGCTAGGGTAAAGTCCTTGGGATCTCTTTCAAGTTAAGATCCCCTTCCAAAAGCTCAATTCCAATAAAATCCATGATAAATGTAAGTTACACTGTTTTAAGGTTTAGAAAGGATTAAATCTGAATTGATTAAGCTCTATTTCAGCTTATAGACTGAAAGAGCTTATTAAGAGCTTATTAGCTTATTGAGACAACTTGGCTTATTAAGAGAGCTTATAAAAAGAAACTTTGAGAGATTAAGAAAAACTGAATTTCATTAATAAAAAGCTTTCTTACAATACTTAAAAGGAAAATTACAAGATTAAAACAACATTAAGCTAAGAATTAAATTTTAAGCTATAACTAAATTAAGCTACGTCTAGATGTGTGTGTGTGTGAGAGGTGAGGCTCTATTTATAGCCTGCCTTGGATCCTTTTAGCCTCTTGCCTTGCTCTCCAATCCTTTTAATCCTGGCCAATCATTTCTTCAATCATTTGAGCATCAATTGTGGCCGTTGGATCAATAAGTGATACCTAAGGATTGCCAACATGTCATTCTTTGATATGACATGCTGTGCTAGTTTTGTGAGAGGGTCTAGTGCAAATCCCACATCTCTTGTGTGCTTTACCATTGCTGACATGTCAAGACCTTGAGAGAGGGCTTAAGTAATCCTTGATTTGACCTTAATGACCCTGCCATTGTATACTAGACCACTTGAATAGACAATCGCACCCTTTAATTTTCAAAAGCCCTTTGTTTTGATTGTGGGGTAAAGATGGGGACGATGGGTGAATAGTAAAAACCCTTCGCGCCTTTTTTCGACAGTTAAAACTGTTGGACTTTGGGAAGTTTGCACATTTGGCCCTTGTGTTCTTTTTTTCCTTTTTCTAGTTATAATTAACTTTAGAAAATTGCAAAACTGGCCCTTGTGTTTATAAAAAAGGAAAATGGGTTAGGGACTTGGGCTTATGAATGGGCTTTTGGGCCAAATGGATCCGGGTGAGGACTTTTAGGGTTTTTCAGGCCCATTAAGAGGTGAGGGGCTATTTTTGGATTTTTGTGAAACTTAGAGGGTTAAAATGGAATGTTTTGGGTTTTGTTGACTTTTGTTGACCATGATTTGACTGAGGCTTGACTTTTCTGGCTTCGGCTTTGATTCTTTGGCTTCTTTTTGTACTCTTCTGATTCTCGTGTCCGTGCTTGC
>BQNB010067944.1:11813-34011 GCA_026074375.1 Tanacetum coccineum | reverse complement strand
ACTTTGACTTTGACTTTTTTGGTCTTTGGCCTTGATTTTTCACAGTCTTTTCCATTCCATGCTCAGTTTTGTCATTTTGGCTTGGTTTTCTGCCTTTTTGTTGATATCCACTTCCTGCACAATATAAATGCAAAACAAACATATATTTGGCAGTTTTTGTCTGTTTTTGGTCATTTAAGCTCATTTTTGAAGGTAAAAGATATGTGTAATTAAGCACATATCAAGTATCACTCAAACATGATATTGAGCTATGTGTATTGTTAAATCATGAATGTGTTGATAAGTCCTTACATGATGAGCTTGAAAAAGTCAAAAATAAATCTTTAGAGATTCAAGAGGGTTGAAAGCAAGAATAAAAATTCTTGAGAAAAATGTTCAAAGATGTGAAAAACAAAGTGTTGATTTTGAGTTAAAATTGCAACATGAAAAAGAAAAAAATAAATGGGATTCTTCGAAGAATAAAAACTCAAAACCTCTTGATTTCTCTTGGATTTCCAGAATACATAAACTTAAGGATGAGAACGTGTCTTTGGATTTTAAAGTACAATCTTTGATAAAAGAACGAGATAATGCCAAAATGGAATATAAAAAGCTTTTCGATTCAATAAAAAAGACACGGTCTCAAACTCAAACGGAAATGGATGAGTTAATTGCTCATGTCTCTGAGAAAACTTATTCATATGGTGCTATTCGTGCTGAGAATCAGAATCTTTTACATACCATATCTGAGTTGAAAGCTAGAATGAAAAAAAGGGTGAAAAATTGTAAGTGTCTACTAAATACTAAGTTTGACAAGACACATGGGTCTAAATCTTTTCTTTGTGCCACACCATAAATAATAAAATCTTCTCAAAGCCAGACGATTGCTATAAAAACACAAGAAACCATGTTAGTTCAAAAACCAGTCCACTTTACAGACTTCCATAACAAACAAACAGGGACAAACTCAAAACATAAATGTCATTAGCCCTGGAATGTACAGAGTTTGTCACAAACAAGAATCATAAACAAACAAGGCTAAGAAGTGTATATCTTCTACAGTAATGAATGCTACATCTAGTGTCAAAAGACTATAAATAGTAAGAATCACATTCCAAGACATGTCTTAGATGACTTCTAAGAATGAAACAAAGAAAGAAGCAGTTTATGTTTATGGAAAAATAAGCAAATAGTGATAATACAATTGCTAAAGTTGTGTCAAACAAGAGAAGTAATTGATGTTTGCTGTGCAAACGCTTCAAAGCGAAACTTGTTATGTGTTTCCCTTGTATGCAAAGTGGTGCTTATTCCTTGTCATGCTAAAATGTGTTGCTAAGTCATAATTGAATGTGCATTCAAATACCGTAGAGAACCTACATTGCCTCAGTTAATTCAGGATATCAAAATCTTCTGAACTACTTTGTAAGGCTCCAAAGACTATTTTTCTGAGAAAGCGAACGCAATCTAAGACTTAGATACTACTCCGTGTAGCTTTTCCAAATCTAAGATTGATGAAGCAAGTGCATCAAAAGCTAGAGATAAGGTTTCTAGTGCGTTTAAGAAAAAGGAAAGTAACATGCGTGATACACCATTAAACCCATTCATGCTAAACAAGATTCGGACAAGTAGATTATGGCAAAAATGGTTTGAATCACAACCAAATGTTATGTGGACACCTGTTAACACAAAGCCACATGCTCATACTAATCCTTCGAATACGAAACCACTGGTTTCAGTTAAGAGATGGATAGTCAAATTGCCTAGTTGTCCATGTGTTGTTTCTTCTTGTGTTGCAGGTAGTCCAGATCGTTCTATGGGTTGTTGACAGTGGTTGTTCAAAGCATATGACGGGTGATCGTTCACTATTGAGAAACTTCGTTGAAAAGTTCATGGGAACCGTTCCGCTATGGAAAATTGACAAACTTCACAATCTTTACAGGATATGATATTATATTCATGGTATATTAAATTGAAGTCTTGACATAATCTCTTTATGTTGGACAATTTTGTGATGGAGATTTGGAAGTGGCTTTTCGTTCTAATACATGTTATGTTCAAAATCTGGAAGGAGATGATTTGCTCACAGGCGGACGCGATTCAAATTTATATACTATCTCCATTTCAGACATGGCTGCTTCTTCACCCATTTGTCTAATGTCCAAAGCAACTTCAACAAAGTCATGGTTATGGCATCGACGACTTCCGAAAATCATAATTTTTGCTATACCATAACGAGTCTTACCAAAACTTACTTGTTTGAACGGTTTACCAAGTTCAAAATATGAAAAAGATCATCTTTGTTTTAGCTTGTGAAAGAGGAAAAAGCAAGAAAGCTTCTCATCACATAAATTGATTCCAAGTGATTATCAAATGAATATACTTCATATGGATTTTGTTCGGATCCAATGAGAGTAGCTTCGGTCATGAAATAAGTAAATTCTTGTGATAGTGGAAATTTTTCCTAGATATCACTTGGTTTATTTTCTTCGTTCTAAAGATGAAAATCCAGAGATCCCCCCATTCCCCAAGAAAATTCATTCTCAAGATCATTGAATTACAAAGCCAAAGTTTGCAAGATTCAGACTGATAATGGCACTGAATTCAAGAATGCAACTCTCAAAGCTTATTATGAAAAGTTAGGCATTATGCAACAATTTTCAATTGCTCGCACACCTCAGCAAAATGGAGTAGTAGAATGACGTAATCGTACTCTGGTTGAGGCTGCTCGCACAATGCTTATTTTTTCAAGGTTACCTGAATTTCTTTGGGCTGAAGCAGTTGCTACAGCATGTTTTACTCAAAACCGGTCAATCATCAACACACGACACAATAAAACACCTTATGAGCTGTTACGTGGACGAAAGCCAAATGTTGAGTATTTTCATGTGTTTGGCTCATTGTGTTATCTGACAAATGACCGTGATGATCTTGGGAAAATGAAACCTAAAGCAGACATTGGGGTTTTTATTGGTTATTCAGAAACATCAAGAGGTTTTTGAATCTATAACCGTCGCACCAAAAGGATTATGGAGACTATTCATGTCAAGTTTGATGAGCTTACAGCAATAGCTTCTGAACACGATTGTTTAGAACCCAAACTTCAACGGTTTAATAATCAAAATTCATCAGATGACTTAATGAATACTCCTTCAAAAGAGGATTTGGATAATTTGTTCGGTCCAATGTTTGAAGATTATTTTGAGCAGAAATCTTCTGATACTACCATCAATTCCGCGCACAACGACATCCGTCAAGAAGACTCGCCTCTACATCTCCACATGTTACACACATGAGGATCCTCTTTTGTCTCAACATCATGACGAACAAACTTCTCTAATCTCTTTACAAGTCGATAATTCATCAAGAAGATCTGCTAACTTTAATGGTAATACACAGTTTTGTTCAATATAAATCTTTGAATCTTGAGGATATTGAGTCATCTACAATGAATCGTTGAACCATCAAATGTTGCAAGAATTTCCATCAAGTACAACCCTCGACTCACATTTAGACAAAAGATCATCCTCTAGACCAAGTTATTGGTGACCTATCCAAACCTGTTATGACTCGTCAACGGCTACATACCGATTCTGAGGTTTTGCCATTAATGCATTAGAACCGTTATCACTATTGAACTAAAGAACATCCAAGAATTATGGCCGATCATGAGTATGGATTGAGTCCATGCAAGATGAAGTTGATCAATTTGAAAGGAACTTCGAGTTTGGGAATTGGTTCCATGAACTAGAAAGAAAAGAATGGTTATTGCTCTAAATGGCTTTGGAAGAATAAGTGTGATGCAGAAAATATTATAGGATCGGAAACAAATCTTCGTCTTGTTGCTAAAGTTATAAGCAAAAAGAAGGCATTGATTTTGAGGAGTCATTTGCTCATGTTGCTCGTCTTGAGGTTGTTCGGATGTTTATTGCTTTTGCTGCTCATATGAATATCACTATCTTTCAAATGCATGTCAAAACGGCTTTTCTCAATGGTACGTATTGAAAGAAAGAATTTATGTTAGCCAACCTGAAGGGTTTATGATTCTAATTTCCAAATCACGTCTAACAGGTTGAAAAGAAGCTCTATCGTCTTAAGCAAGCACCTCGTGCATGGTATACAAACAGTCTTTTTTTCTAAATTGAACACGGGTTTAATAAAGGTAGAATTGACCCAACTTTGTTTAACTAGACACACAGGGGAGACATATTACTTATTCAATTATATGTTGATGACATTAATTCTGGATCAACAAATCCAATTTATTTTTCAAAAAGATTTGCAAACTAATAAAAACAATTTTGAAATGTCTTTGATGGGGATTAACTAAAGTACTTTCTTGACTGTCAAGTTCATCAATCTCCCCGTGGCATATTCATAAGTCAGTCACAATATGCAACAGAGTTGTTAAAGAAACATGGTCTAGATAAATGTGTCTCCATTAGCACACCTATGGCAACAGAGAGACTGAATGCTGATTTACAAGGCACTCTTACTGATCAAATGACTTATCGTCCGTAAATGATAGGAAGGCGCCTTATTTTATCAACACCAGTTGACCAGACATAGCCTTTGCTACGTTTGTAAGTGCACGATATCAAGCACGACCATAGGACGTCAAATACCTCAAATAGGCAAACAGATCTTCCGTACCTAAGACAGTCCTATAGACATGGAGCTTATGGTATCCGAAGATTATGGTTTTGAACTAATGTCCTATTCCAATATGCGGTACCCATGCAAGGTTGTAAAGATGATTGTAAAAGTACATCAGGAGGAGTGTAATTTTTAGGTGGGACGCTCGTGAGTTAGAGTTCAAAGAAACAAGATTGTACTGTGATGTCTACTGCAGAAGCTGAATATATTTCATTGTTTGCATGTTGTGCTCAAGTAATATGGATGCGTACTCAATTGTTTGACTATGGATTTAAATACAATCGGATTTCGATGTATTGTGATTCCAAGAGTGCAATTGCTATTTCATGCAATCCAGTCCAACATTCTAAACAAACACATTGACATTCGGTACTCATTTTAATAAGAACACGTTGAGAGGGGTAACTGTGGAAATTTACTTTGTCGGAAACAGAATACCACCTAGCGATCTATTTACTAAGGCGCTTCCAAATGTAACGCCTTTTGAGTATCTAGTTTATCGCATTGGTATATGAAGATGTAGACGTCCAACTCAGTTTGGAAAGTCTGACAAAGTTATCTTCGTAAAAAGATCATACATCACAATCAAGTACATAAATATTTCAAAAATAACAAAAAGATTTTACACATTTTTCTCATTAAAAAAATAATTTAAAAAGAATTACAATCTTTTGTTTCATGATTCCAAGTTTCTTATTAAACCTTTTAACATGTGCACAATACGGAATCATGATCCAAGAGCGAGTTCTTACAATTTTCATTCACAACCATCTTTTTGATAATAAACTCTCATGATGACTAAATTTGGAAATGTTATATTTTCGAGGGGGAGTTTTAGTTGAAAAAGTAACAATTTTTTATTTTCAGACTATGAATTTTAAATAATTGTTATTTCAAGGGGGAGTGTTTGAAAAGATTCATTGTTTAAGGGGGGAGTTTGTGTAAATTCACCACACACTAAACATGGAAGATGCTAAAGTACAAGGGACTACAAATGGTGACGTAATTTTTTAACAGTTTTCGGTAAAAGTTAAGTACAGGGACTGAAAATGTCAATTTTCCAAACTATTTTTGGTGGCTATATAAAGGATTTTAATTTCATTTTCTATTTTTCTTTTTTACCGAATCCTTTTACAGAATTTGAGTAGAAGTATGTTTTTCGATATCTAAGTTCATTACAATGATTGTAACTTCACTTCTTACTCAAACGTAAGTGAATATATATTTTTTAGGTGTTTTTGAGTAATTTGGGATTACCGAGTTTTAACTCGGTAAAGATGAGGTTTACCGAGTTTTTGTGTTTTATACCGGAGTAAGTCTTTGGTGCACGAGTATAAACTGTCAATGATTTAATCACTTAGATGAATTGAGTTTATGTAACAAAAGTCATTATTTGTGAAACTCAGTAAAAAGTCTAATTGTCGAAATCGGTAAGGTCAACTGGTCAAACTCGGTAGTCAACAAAAGTTAAAACTTAGTAGAGGTTAATGGTGAAAAACATTTTAATTGTTTGTGGTTCTGTGAAAGTGTTTTGGATTGAATAATGTTGTTTGCGCTCTTATTGTAATGCTTATTGTTGTGAATGTCCCCTGTGAAAAACAAAAAAAGATCATTTTCTAGTGTGCTGAAATCTAACAAAAAATTTTTGGCAAATAAACAAGTTTTCATTGAAGTCTATGCTATGGATCAATATGTCTAATTCGAATTGTTTTTAAGTGGACTCGTCATGTCCGGTTTTGACCGTTTTCTGCATTGAACAGAATGAGGAGTGAGTGACTTAGTGTTCATTCAATTATTGAATTAGATGTGATTGTATTTATGGTTTAGGCTTCATAATCAAATGTGAAAGAATCAAAGTTTTTATAACATGAATATGATTAATTTCAAATCTCATTATTTAAGTGGAACTAATCATTTTCCGGCTACCGGCCTGTTTTCTGCAATGAACAGAATGAGGAGTGAGTGACTTAGTGTCCATTCAGTTGTGGGTTTGTGATTACATTATTCAATATTATCAACATCATGAAAAGTTTTGTCACGTGATTTTTGAAAAAGTTCTCAAAATCTGTTATTGTGTCAAAATGATACTCTTTCTTAAAACAATTTTAAGAAGTTGAAGGTTTTCTCTTGAATTTTTCATAACTATGTCTTGATTCAAATCAAAAGAGAAATCTTCATCCTTCTTGAGAGAGTATCATGTCACAAAGAATTTCTGGTGAGGATATTCTAAAAACAGAAAGAGAGAGCTAAATCCATACGCGAAAAGAAAATCAATATGTGTTCGTAAAAAGAAATGCAGAACACACAAAAATGGTAATAAAAAGAAATAATTCGAATAAAGCGTATGGCGTGTGCTAGAAAAAGCAAGAACGAGCACATGAGAAAAAAACTGATCAAAAATATGTTCAAAAAGAATTACCAGAACATATAAAAACAGACAAAGAGAAAAAAGACAAAAATGTCAAAAGAATTATTTGTTTCCTAACACCTTAATTGTATTCATTTAGTTATCATCATGGCACAATAACAACATACACCTGATGTTCATCCAGATGAACTGTGTCCTTCAAACAAGCGATATGACCTTATAGATGCAAACAAGAAGGTTGACTTGGAGCATGTGCAATGTCCATCAGAGAGCAAGATTCTGATGAATATTATTAAGAATCAACATTGCAGCTTCAACATCTATACCTTGGATTTATATGGCACAATTCTGGCATACTTTGAAAGAAGACAGATCAAAGCATCTACTCAAGTTTTTGCTGGATAGAAAAGAGCTTACACTTACTCTGGATGACTTCAGAACAATCTTTCATCTTCCACAAGCAAATGATAACAATCATGCTTCGTTTTGCCACCACCATCATTCTCTGATATGGTATCTTCAATTCAGGAAGAAACAAAAACAAGGTTGGGATGCGGATACCAGCATGGATGATCACTGATGAGATGAAGCTTTCGGAGCATTATAAGATGTATGCAGAGGTGTTTGGGCTAGATGTTCCTCTGACTCTGTCACAACCGACTACGTATACCCAGGGAACGCATAGGACACCTAGCGTCCCTAGGTCACCTAACCCTGCTATGGAGACAGCTGAGTCAAGTGTTCCAAAACGATCAACTGTTGATCCGTTTTTCGATACCGGTCAAGGCATCTGCAACGACTAAACACCACCTGATGCAGTGCCGCACAGCAAAAAAGCTTATGAGATGATTTTACAAAGACATGATTTAAAGTAAGTCTTGCTGAGCAACAAGAGTCGTAAGAACAAGAGCCAAGAGAAAATGAGGCACCTAGTATAGACGAACACTTGGCAACTGCGAGATTTAAGGAAGCTTGTTGAAGATCCAAGAAATGTGATGTAGCAATTACGCCCCTAGGCATGATGACACATAAATTCAACGGCACTAGGTTAATATCCCGGTGAGTGATAAGGAAAGTTCGAAGGTGGAGATTGTTCAGGAAAAGGAAGTGGAACTAGATAAAGATACTCCAATGGTAGATATTACCAATATTGTTCCACCTATAAATGTTGATGATGAAGAAGATGAAATAACTGATGAAGTGTTTGAATTAAGGAGAAGGGTGAAAGGGAAGAATGTAGAGGAGACTAGGATTTCACCAATTCCCTCACCAACTAGATCACCTAGGAATCTCTCTAACTCTCTATTTTCGATACCGAGAAACTCCAGGAATTGACGGTTACTCATCCAACACCATCATAAGTTCATCTGCACCAAAGTTAACAAAAACCAATCATCTTCTATCATTGATCAAGGTAAAACCTAATCGATTCAAAAGATACAAGAGTTTCTTTCATGAATTATAGGGACGATATGGTTACTTATTTGCACATCTCAAGAAAAGGTTCATGCCACGGACATCAAGTGATCAACTTGCTGATAATCTTCATGATGTCATGATGGAAATGCTACCCTCGTTGGTGAAAGAGAAAGTAACGGAGCAAGTTAAGAAGGAAGTTCCTGCGCAAGTTCGAGATCAAGTTCCTGTGTATCTTGCGGAAGGGTTGATTCTGGAAAGGAAAACGACTAAAGAAGAAGACTGGGGGATCGGATGAAAGGTCATAAAGGGGGTAAGGGAAATATTTAATCTCCAAAGCTATCTTGCAAGAATGTGGGCGTATGCAGGCACATATATCAACATAGATTCAAAATGCAATTGACAATGCCATTCCTTCTTTAGTTGATGCATCTGTACGCAGTTATATGTCAGGTCATATTCTTCATGTTCATTATTCCGGCACAAGTTCAATCATCCTCTATTCCAGAACAACAACATCAATTGTACCTTGCTATGAAGGCTGATCCTCTGTTACAACAACAAGACATAGCAATCTGGTTGGCTCTCCAGATGAAGTTTGAGAAGACTCAGGTACCACAAACTGCTTGTAGATATTCTGCCGTTCGCACAAGAGATCAGGACGATCCTCATGATGATGCTCATCCTGAGGGGGAGAATAGTGCAAAAAGGCAGAAGACATCGGAGTATGAAGCATATGTATCTGGAGAGTCATCGTCTGGACAAGTTAATGTAGAGGAACCAGGTCCTTCTACTTCAGGTAATCAAGAACAAGATGATGAATTTGATTTCTGGACTGATTCTTATGCTTCTGATGATGATGAGATTCCAACTAAGCAAGTAACACAAGACATCCAATGGAAGAGATATCTTTGACAATTGATGACTAAGGTTAACAGAAGATGGCGGATGAGATCAAAGACAAATATGTAACCTTCAGGAGATGAACATCAGTATCACATTGATCAGATGAAGAATTTCTTGCAAAGTGACATTGTTTGGGAAAGCAGAAAGGAAATTCTTGTCTCTCCACATCCACGAAAGATCACACCATTAGTTCAAAGCTGTCAAAGAGATCCTGAAGCTCCAGCACTATCTCTGATCAATCAAGACCTTTTGTACTTGAAGAAAGGAAATTCAGGTCCTGAGAAGATCGTTTTGTCACTTCATAAATTTCCACAGCTATTACCTTCAATGATGAGATATTTGAAGAGATGGACTTCAGATGGGTTAATAAGTGAATAAAGAAGTTTAAATCCGTTATGCAAGATATGTGTTGAAAATTGGAAGAACCCTCATGCGAAGATCTTTCTACAATAAGGATACAGAAAAGAACCTGGAAAGACCGAAGAAGAGATCTATCCAAACCTAAGAATCATTCAAGTCATGCCAAGACATACTGGGAATTAGTCATGAAACATAAGTTTATCACAGAGAATGTGGCAAAGAAGAGCTAATGATTGCATATGAGTCAATAACCGAGCCAGATTAACAAGAACCTAAAAATAATGATACATTGAAGACAGTATCTGCAGATCGTGAAATAACAAGGTACCTTATTATGCTAATACAGGATTCTATAGGTCTCCTATCATATGTTCAATCAGAGAGTATAGTGATATGGGAAAAGAGTGCGAAACATTTCAACTTGGAATCAAAGCTATCATTAGAAGATTACGTCTCACTGCACCAACAATTACATTCCGATGAATTGAAGAATATGATGGTGTTTTTCTATGGTTTCTAAGCCCGTACATGGAATCATTTACACTAATAGCAAGAAAGAGAAAAGGGTGATGAGACATTCAGAGATACATAAGTTTTGTGATGCAACACTAAGAAGAACACTTGAAGGACTAAAGAGTTATTATAATGATGTCAAGTATGGCTATGTGCAAAAAGAACTCACAGATGATAAAGTTGAGTATCTTAAGTTGTTTGAAGAAGAGATTGAAGTTCTATTGAATTATCGAGATCAAATGAGAAGATGGGAGATGTATGTGAATGGAAGACCACTTGGACCAAGGAGGGAACGCCTAGAATAATCGACCCTTAGGGGAGAATGTTAGTTTAAATGAAAAAGTGTCAATTATGTGGTTTTATTATATTATGTTATTAGACTTTATTTTGTTTAGTTTAATGTAGCTTTGTAATACAGGTTTATTATGCTTTAAGAAAGAAAATAGCATAAAACAAAGTCCTAGGGAGTAGTATGTCAAGTTAGGAAATAATCAAGTGAAGCCTCCCTCCCATTGCCTAAATGCTCTCTAATCTTCATTAGAGGCGATGCTCTTGAACTAACTCTCATTTTTCCACCATAATAAGAAGTTGAATTTTCTCTTTACTTGCCCTTCATTCTCTCTAATCTTACATGTTTAATAATGATTGAATTCAGATTGCCAGTGTGACCTATCAGGCATTTAATGCCCTTAAGAAGAAGTTGACAGAAGCACCAATTTTAGTTGCCCCCGATTGGGACCTACCGTTTGAGATTATGTGTGATGCTAGTGACTTTGCGGTAGGTGCGGTCTTGGGGCAACGTAAGACCAAACATTTTCAACCGATACACTATGCAAGCAAGACTATGACCGACGCTCAAGCTCATTATACTACTACAGAAAAAGAGCTTTTAGCCGTAGTGTATGCTTTCGAGAAATTCTGGCCATATCTTGTCTTGTCGAAAACAATAGTGTATACGGACCACTCGGCTCTTAAGTATCTTCTCGCTAAACAAGATGCTAAACCGAGATTGCTTCGTTGGATTCTCCTACTCTAAGAATTTGATGTCTTTATCCGTGATAAAAAAGGAGCAGAGAATCTAGCGGCCGACCACTTGTCTAGGTTAGAGAACCCCTACCAAAGTGAGCTCGAGAAAAAGGAAATTACGAAAACATTTCCTCTCGAGACACTTGGTATGGTGACTTTTCGTGGTGATGATAGTACCCCATGGTTTGCCGACTTTGCAAATTACCATGCGGGGAATTTTGTTGTGAAAGGGATGTCGTCCCAACAAAAGAAGAAATTTTTCAAAGACGTTAAGCATTACTTTTGGGACGACCCCTATTTGTTCAAGATTTGTGCGGATCAAGTGATTCGGCGGTGTGTTTTTGGCCAAGAAGCCCATGATATCCTCATGGCTTGCCATAATGGACCCACCGGGGGACATCATGGTGCCAACTACACCGCTAAAAAAGTCTTTGATTCGGGATTTTATTGGCCGACTATTTACCGAGATGCCCATGACTTGTCACAAAACAAACAACGGTAATGACGCTTGTCACGTCAAGGAAAATCTCACAAGGGATGAAATGCCACAAATCAATCAAAGTTGTTGAGATCTTTGACGTTTGGGCATTTAATTTTATTGGGACCGTTCCGTCTATCACGATGGGAACAATTATAATATTCATGCCGTCGGCGATTATTTATCGAAATAGTGTTGAAGCTAAAGGTGCTCCCGCACCAATCACTCACGCCCGACTTGTTTGCAAATTCTTAAAATCTCTCTTCGCCTAATTTGGGACCCCTCGTGCTATCATTAGTGATCGCGGTACCCATTTTTGCAATGACCAATTTGCAAAGGTCATGCTTAAATACGGAGTTACTTACCGTCTCTCCACCGCGTATCACCCACAAACAAGTGGGCAAGTTGAGGTGTCAAATCGTGGTTTAAAACAAATTCTTGAGAGGACCATAGGTGAAAACTGTGCTCCGTGGTCCGATAAGTTAGATGACGCCTTGTGGGCCTTCCGTACCGCATTCAAGACACCCATCGAGTGCACTCCTTACAAGTTGGTGTACGAAAAGGCTTGTCATCTACCTATCAAGCTTGAGTACAAGGCCTACTAGGCCTTGAAACATTGCAATATGACCTTTTGACTGCGTGCTATACACGCGGAAAGTCATGAATGAATTAAATGAACTTCATGATTAAGCCTATGAGAACACTTTGATCTACAAAGACAAGACAAAGATGATCCATGACTCCAAGATCAAGAACGCGTTTTTCAACGTTTTTTGGGGGGTGATCGAGCCTCCAGACTTTAATTCTCTATAAAAATTTTCTCGGGCAATGCTTAAGACTGCCACTGGACTGGACCATTCACCGTTACCCCAAGTTTTCCATATGGCACCGTCTAAGATATCTTCAAAATCTCAAACAACGTCCAAACTTCAAGGTGGATGGTCATTGACTTAAGCATTACTTTGGAGGGGACATACCACATACGGCTGTCCCGGATCTCCAAACCTTCCCCATGGACAACTAAATTTGGGGACGGGTCAAGCTAAGTGACCTTAAACAAGCGCTTCGTGGGAGGCAACCCATGCTTATCCTTCTATCTTTTTTCTATTTTCTAATAAGTGTAACGTGAGGAGGTATGCCTCTTCCATTCTCGTGTGCTTATGTTTTTGTTGTATGTCTAGGATTTTCTCGGATGTTTAAAGCCTCTCGTGCTTGCGGTTTTTGTCCTTCGTTCACTCGAGCTTCACATCCTCAGCTTCATTTTGGGAATCCAATATCCTAATCTTATCGACTAACGTTTATCTTTGAGCATACTTAATAAACGGCTTTAGATTTACGTAGAGACCCTTCTTAAAACATTGAGGACAATGTTCAACTCTAGTATGGGGGGATCTATCGATTTGATTGTGCCTGCAGCCGTTGTTTTCACGTAATCCTGTTTTTACCACCAAAATACCAAAAAAATGAAAAAATTAAAAAAAATTCAAAAATAAAATAAGTGTTTTGTCACAATTTTGACTTTCCTGCTGGGTAGAATAAGAATAAATTTTGACTCGATCGAGCATGTTGCGCTCTAGCTTGTCCCTTAACTTTTAGACTAAGCATTCGCGGATCTTTTTATTAAAGATTTTAAATTTGCGAAGAACGAGAAATGATAGAGTTAATTATGAGTTAGATGCTAAACAAGGATTAGTTGGAAATCTTAAGAGCTCATAAGTGTAGTTTGTGGCTTTTCTCTCCCATAAGCTTCTAACCGGACTAATAATACGTGCTCTCTTCGAAAATTAAACTTAAATCAACAATTTTTGAAGTATAGTCGATATCAATAATTTTAGTTCAAATTTATACTTAAATTTTCTAAAAAGAAATTTTCTCTATATCATGGTAATATAAAGTGTTAAAAAAATGATGAAAAATGAGGTAATAATAATAATAAAAACTGTGGGCTAATAAAAGTTTACTGCATCTTGCCGGCTCACAACCGATGTTGCAGCCTTCTAAAAGGTCGAGGATTTCCTTAGTTTAAAGGATGTGTAATTATATTAAGTGTAATAAATGTGATTTAATAAATATAGGGAAAATCTCTTTTTCTTAAATTTAAATATGCTTTTGAACTAAGACTATTTCGTTTTAAGTTATGATTTTATGTATATACGGGAAATCCAAGGGTGTTGAAACCAAAGATCTGTGAGTCCCGATACTAGTCTCTATGGGGTGTCAAAAGCCTGGTCACTTAGTCGCAAGGTTGGGATGTGCCGAGACGAAAGTCGCTACATGGGATGATCTCGCCTTCAAACTCATTACTTTTTTGGTGGAACGTGACACATAGAAATTTTGCAAAACGTTTGATCTATGGTTGAAATTCGAAATAAGCACATTCAGCTAAGATATAATAATTGCCGGGAGTGAAAAGTTTCACAAAGTACAAGTATGAGTAGTGTTAGCATCTTAACTTATATTTAACGGTGATTTCGTTTTTAAGCTTGGTTTGGGACAAGTGAAAAGTCGGTTTTCTTTTATGTTGGTGATGGTACGATGAATTTATTCTTTATGGGCATTTTAGATAAAATGCTGTCTTATTTTATGACCCTTAAAGTTATGAAATAACAAAAGTCAAACATGTTAGTTAGTTGCTTAAAAAGAAAAGTACGAAAAAATAGAAAAAGGAAAAATACAAAAATATATGTGGTAATAAGTGTAAATATTTAAAAATGGTAAAAACGGGACTTTTCAAAGCTATTGATTCTTTAATTCCCCTTGATGAACATTTAGCTACTTTTCGAGGTAATTAGTCAAGGGGGATTGAGATTCTTGGTTTTCTAAAGTGTTTACTTATAGCATTGCGTGAGGACACGACGATATCTTAGTATGGGGGATTTTGGTATGTGCTTAATTACACATACCATTTACCTAGGAAAACGTGCTTAAAAGACTAAAAACATACCAAAAATACATTGTATTTGTGTGTTTTGCATTTGTATTGTGCAGGTAACAGGTATCTAAGAAAAGGACAAAAATGAAGCCAAAACGACAAAACCGAGAACGAAAATAAAAAGAGCATGAAAAGTCAAGTCAACCTATCAAAGTTGAAGTCAAAATGAAGTCCAAGTCAACCCTGGGATACAGCATCAGAACAAGCATCAAAAAACGAACCCAAAAAACCTAAAATTGTCAAAATGGGCCAACCCGGGCCCACCTTATTGGGCCGGGTCAGCCCAACATGAGTATAAAACCCATTTTAACCCTTTAACCCAAAAACAATAAAACCAGACAACCCATTAAATCCCTAAACCCAATCCACATAACCCGACCCAATCCCCAAGCCCAACACACACTTAACCAAACCTATTACTAACCCCGTTAACCCCTTTCACAGTTAGTCCTTAAGGACTAACATTGTTAGTCCAAAAGGACTAACGGTGCAAACACCCATACAAATTGAGGGGCCAAAGTTGTAAAAATTCAAACCTTTCACCCTGTATCACCAAAACAGTTACAAACCATTTCGCCCCCTTTTTGCCTAAATAGGGTCTTCTTCCCTGCACTCCATGCAACCCCACGACAAACCCATCACAATCACAATCCATCCCCACCTCACATGGGCTAAATGCCACCTTGGCAGTCCCCTATCACCCCATTCATCCAAGAAAGAATATAAGAAATAAATGGTTGAGATCAAAGAGCTTGGTGAGCACTCAAAATGAAGGGTTATGATGACTTGAAGACTTGATTCACACAAGAAACACACCCTCGTTTCTCCTCACACTGAAAACAAACATGAAGACCCCAAGACTCTTAGAATTTTATATAAATAGGGCCCTTGTAAGCCTAAAAAGGCATGTAGTTTTAATCTAGTTAGCATTTTTAAGCTTCAAATATTGTAATGTTGTTTTAATTAATGAAAATCAAGTTTTTAGTTAAAATTTCTGTTTTTAAGAATTCGTGTTCTCTAATTATTAAAAGTGTTTGATAAGCTGTCTTAAGCTCTTATAACTCTCTTATAAACTGTTTTCTCTAAGCAACTTAAACTGTTAAGTAGTAAAGCAAAATTTTACACAAAATTCACCCCTAAAATTACCTCAGCTTATTGGAAGGGAAGCCAAATGTGGAAGGGCTTCCATGACCTTACTAGCTTGTCTTTGACAAGCTAGAGCTTGGTAGAAAAGCCTTATTAGCCTTATTTTGAGTAAAGGTATTTGTAAGCTCAATTTTCCATTTTTAGCTTATTTACTATTCAACTGCTCATCTCTGCTTATTTATAGTGCCTATCTGCTTATTTGTGTTTGACTATCATGTTTAGTGCTATTGTCGCTTAGTTTGTAGTTTGAATGTTATTTGTGCAAATTCTAGTTCAAATCTTTCTTAAATAGCTAAATTATTAGCACAATCTTTTAACTTATCATTCTGGCTTATTTATGTGTTTAAACTTGTTCAATAGGTTTAATTTAAGCTTAAAAACATCTGGTCTTTGAAGTTTAAACATTAAATCTGATTTTATAAGCTTTAAATGGCTGATCTGTTTTATAAAGGAGTGTTTAGGATAACAGTTCCAACCTATGGTTAGAACTGTTTTGACCCATTTTGACCAATTGCGAACTTTGATCATCATTCTAGAGGCCTTAGGATCTGTTTTTGGCTTAGGTTTAAGTTTGGAATTGTGATTTTAGGTTTCAAGAACAAAGAGTTGGATATGTGATAGTTTTAAGGTCTAAACTTGCATAATCCTTAAAGTTTAAGTTGAGTAGTGTTTGAATGTTGTTTCTTGTTGTATTTGGCCTATTATAAGTGCTCAATATCTGGTTTAAGGCTCTGGTTAATTGTTTAGTCAAATGCAAAGTTTTAAATTTTTATGTCTTAGTTTAAAACCACCCATTATGTGACAGTTTAATCATAGATTTCTTAATTTTAAATCTGTTTGAGGTAGTGGTTTTAGGGGTTAATCTTGAAGTATAATAGTTAAACTTGTTAGATTTTAGATTTTAGTTTTTAGCTTCTGAATGTAGCTTATACTAGATTAATCTTAGCTTAAAAAGCTTAGAAACCTAGTTTAAAGTTAAGTTTGTTAGTAGCAAGTTAATTCTAATTGCATTATTTAGCTTAAGTGCTTATTTATTGTTAATCTTGCTTAACCTGAGTTTAAGAATGTTTGTTGAATGTGATTTGAATTTTTGAAAGCTTGTTGTTAGCTTGTGTGAGCTTTGGTGAGCTCTCATGCTCGAACTGCTTAAGTATTTGTGCTATTTAAGCCTCTGTGACCAACCCTCTTTATAAGCTCTTTTTGAGCTTATTTGTGCTTGAAAAAGTATAAGCCCTTCATTAAAGTTGGTCCCCATAAGCTCTTCTATAAGCTGGTTTAAAAAGTTTTTCAAATAAAAATTTTAAAAATGTCAGTTTAGGGAGAGGCCAAGGGTGAGCAGGGCTCAACGCTTTACCCTAACACTCACTACCACCAGCACCAGTAGGGCTATCTGATGGTAGTGTGCAAAATTTATTTGTTTTACACAATTTTGGGTTTGTTTGCTATAAGCTACTTCTGTAGCTGTTTACAGCTATTTGCGAGCTTATTCGATAAGCTTTTTATGCTGCTTCATTTTTATAAAATCGCATCATTATCATTTAGGAACTTTTTAAAATGATTTTTTGATTTTTAAACACAAGTTTGCTATTTTTATTCATGTTTTAAATTAGTTTAAGACTGTTAAAAAGTCATGAGAAAAATACATAATATAGTAAAAAAAATCTAATTTGCTTTTTTAGAAATTTTTCCTTTTGTCATGTTTTATGGTTTACTAATATAAAATAAAATAAATAATTGTAGGGTTCTTTTTTTGAAGGAGTTTGATAATTGTGAGGACGAGTGCGTTTGTTATGGTTTCAAAGGTGGGGAGTAGGTAGTTTATAATGGTGGTATTGTGTTGGGCTTTTTGTTTTGGGAAATTATTTTCCGGAGAAATCCATCAAATTGCGTTGTTAGACAAAATCAAATATGAAACACGACTCTCGACTTTCCATTGCACCCCTCGGATTTCATTTATTTCTTTCTTTAAACCTTTTCAATGGTCACTTGATTTTGTTTGGTTAATATAAGTAGTATTTTTTATATGGTACCTAAAAAGCTAGAAGATCTAAGGTACAGCCGGTTTTTTTTTTCAGGAAAATCGAAGTTAAAAATATTGATAAAACGACAAGAAGTATGCCGCATCTTCCTATAATGCAACACACTTTTCTCGCCTGAACAACACATAACCATAAAACTTCTTATTTATGAATAATGGTTTTCGTTGTTAATATCTATGTGCTTACCCGATGTTAATTAAGTGTAAAGAGTTACTTATTTATGGTTTTAAACTAACCCATTAAACGTTTGTTCTAATGTTGTGTTGTGTAAAAGAACTATAGACACTCTAATTCAAGTATTGGAAGGACTTTGCCTCGGAGAGGAATAACCGCGTATCGGTCCAGAGGAATTGAAAGTCATGGAGAATGGGAAAACTCCAGAATGTCAAGACACAACTGTAGTTCAAGAGAAGAAAAAAGCTAAAGGTTTCACTTTTCCTATAGGATGGAAACCTGAAGATTAATAGAGGTAGGTGCACATTGCTTTGTGAATGGACTTGAAGCTTATGATGGGGAAATAAATCTGGAACAAGACAAAATTTTAAATCTCGAATGAACTGCTATTTATTTTGTGGCTTGGAACACAAGGTGAAAATAGATATAAGTTGGTTTAAGAAAGAATGATTGTCCACTTTAAGAGGTAAAATAACTTTGTGAAAATTCATCATAAACCCCGAGGGAGGATGACATTGAGCCGTGAGTAATTCTAGAGATCGTTCATAACATGCGAATACCAAAGAATAGCAGATTTCAGGAATGTGTCATATACCAATATTATCCTGACTTGACCCCTCTTCCTAATAACTCTGAAGAGAAATTGAAAAATCCAAGATGATTGGGAGCTCAACTATATGAATCGAATTTTGGCGGACATTCCCAGATATCGGCAAAGCTGGACTACCATCGTTTTCGATTTAAATGGAAAAAGTGCCAAGAACAAGAGAAGATTGTTTGAAATCACCAGATAAAACTATTTTTATGAAGGAAACGTCATTGAACAATGGAAAGCCTTAATCACAAGAAGAAGCTGCCCTTGAGGCAATTGCTATTGATAATCTATAAAAAGTTTACTATACTTGAAGAGCAAGACCTGTTTATCGAGACACTAAGGCATATAGTGGACAAAAATAAGTAAGATACTGGATAACATTTTTTTTTAGACAAGAAGAAATTTGGATGGTGAAATCAAACAAAAAAAGAAGAAGCTTTAAAAAGAGTCATGAGGAACATTGAAAGAGAAGGATGATAACCGTGCATTCGTAATTCTAATTTTGCATGGAGAAAAAAATCAATACTTAATGCCTTAGCAATACCGGATCTGACAATTAAACGTTATGCCTTTTTGGAATGTATGCCACATTAAGGCTGAGAGGAAGTCAAACTGATGAATCGAGGAATAACTATGCTAAATCACTACAAAGGCAAAACCACGGACTCTTGAAAGACGTGTTATGCCAAGTTGGAGTAACTCCCATTATTGTAAAGTTTTCTGATTGTAGATATGCCTGTGGATAAGGAAGTCCCACTAACTTGTTGGAAGAGGATTTCTTGCTACTTGTGGGAGCATACTGAACACCATAGATAGAACCTTACACTACTTTCTATGGAATTTGCCATCAACATTCCAGCACCTAGACTGAATAAACACTAAGGAAAGTGATAGTGACGACGAGGAAGGGTATAGCATCAAAAAGAAATATTTTTGGAAGCACCAATTATGGACCAAATTCCTCAGGTATTAAGCACTTTAAAGATTCTAATAGACCGAGGCTCGTCCCCCTCCAAGAATTGCTAAAATCCTGTTAGAAAATTTATGTATGGAAGAGAGAAAGCTGTAGGTTTTCTAGGATCTTTGCCTGTAGCCATTACAACATCAGGATATGGAAACCAATTTACTCAGGAAATATTGTAGAAAGAGACTATGGTGATGGGTAGTGGCAAGCTGAGAATTAGAATTACTGATCCCAATGAACTCAAAATATATAATCAAGGTTTCATGACAAAGAAAACAAGCAGGACTTTGTCTAATTTCTATCATAAGTTGAGTGTTGTGAATGTCACCAAACTGGTTTTAAGAATGACGGAATGATCATATGCATGGAATAAAAGGAGTGAACTTAGGCTACCTAGTTTTTTATTTCCCCCTTTTGAGTCAATAATTATCAAATTAATGTAAATCCAGAATGGATTCCCTTTGATGTAAAGGACATTAGTCTATTATTAGTATTAAGAAGTTAGTTTTGAAGGACAATTAATTCTACATTTACATTCAGTTTCTATAACATATGAGTTAAGTAAACAAAATAATATAAAAAAATATAAAAGGCCAAAGTACGCCGCACTTCCCTCAAGTGCGTCGCACTTTTGGACGGTTTCAACTTATGTACTTATAAAAATTCACATTCAACAAAAACAAAAACACAAATACTCTCTTAAAACCGCCGGGTTTTTATCAAAAATTTCAAAAATCTTCCAAAATCCATCCATCAAAACATCAACAATGCCAAGGGTATGTACATTATATCTTTAACTATGTTTGTTCTCACTAATTTGTTTATATGATTACTAGGGTTTATGTTTAGATTAACAATTAGGGAAATATACTTATGTTATAAATATGAAAAATTAACTTACAATTATGATTAGTAAAAATATCTAAACTAAAAAAGGATTGAATGATTAAATGATTTGGGAATTATTTTGAGAAAATTTATAAACATTACTGTTCATATATATTTATTTAATAAAAATCGAAATTGTTTTTAAGAAACCCAAGAAGTACGCGGTTTTACTTAGAAAACCAGCACACTTAGTGAATTATGCAGGAAGTACGCCGCACTTCTTATAAAGTACGCCGCACTTTTCACCTAGAAGACAAACATAACCTTTGAAACTTATACGATAACTTGCCCGTTGATATAAACTCCTTCCTAACATGATTATACACTTTATTGTGATTTGTTTTTGATGTGTAGACTCTCGGCACTCATGAAGATGAAGCCAGATCATCACGATCCAAATGTTCCCGCCAACACAAGACCATGGAAGAAGCAATGCTCCCACGTGTTCACCACCCATTTCTGCTATGGCAAGGATGTACTAGAGCTGCTAAGACCCGTTACAATAATAGACTTGCACACTTGCTTCCGAAGAAAATTTAATCACCGATAATTATAGATTGGAGAGTACTAAATAACATGGGTTGTGCCGAGGAGATTGAGAATATGTTAGAGATTAAGGTGTATGAGACAGGATGTCCGGAGGAGATTTTTATTTTTGAAGCGCGGAGAAGAGTTTTTGACATTAACGAGCCGATTTATACCGAGCTTTGCCATGAGTTTTACTCGACTTATGAATTTGATGAGGTGTGTGCTGACCATGAATTGAGGACAAAAAAGGTGATTAAGTTTTGACTTTGTGGTCATGCTCATAGTTTGACTTTGCTCGAGTTTACTTGACGTTTAGGTTTTTATCACTCGGATGAGGTTAATGAAGAAGTATTTGATGTTTATTTCCAAGGTGGTTTTTGTGGTGATGAAAATTTCAATGCTACGGATTATTGGCTAATAATTAGTACCACGAAGGAGCTACACTTGTCTAGGATCCTTGCCTTAACTATCCGGAGTCCTATTTTGCGAGTGCTATAAAAGATAATCACTTATGGATTGTGCAAAAGGACGACTAAGTACGATAAGGTACAAAAGAATGAATTATGGCTGATGAGTATGTTCGAGGCTAAACATCAGAATGGATATGCAAATGTGGCTTGGCTTATGGCAAAATGGCTTAAGATGAAAGGAACTGGAAGTCAGAAAGATAACATGATCTGTTGTGGGCAGCTGATCACGAAGATTGCGAGGAAGATGAGGGTGTTGACTGACGAGGTGTTGAATAGTTTGAGTGCCCCGACTTACTGTAGAGCTTTGGATACCACTACTCTTAGAGAGCTGATCGACTCTGAGGGTAGGTTGATTCCTGAGTTTCCAGCACTGGGATTTCTACGTGTTTCTGTGCCCAGAGGCCCGAGACCATCTATGCAGGATTTATATGACCAGATGGGTAGCATGGAGATTCGTCAGGGAGCGATTTAGAGGATGGCTTATAGGAAGTCATATCACTGGGACAGGTATCATGGTGTGTTTGAGCATATGGCTAGAGTTTATGATGTTCCACTTCAGGGTGCTTATAACCCACCTGGTTATGATCAGCAGTAGTATCAGCAGTATTATCAGCAGTATGAGCAACAGCACCAGGGAGATGATGATGAGTATTGTCGAGATGACATGAGTTGGTTTGAGTGATCGCGTATTTGGGTCACAAGTATAAAAACAATTTTAAAACAAATTATTATTATTATGTGTGTAAATGCCTCTGTTGGCATA
>BQNB010067943.1:0-34012 GCA_026074375.1 Tanacetum coccineum | reverse complement strand
TAAGCTGCTTTATAACTTTGCTTTTTTAAGTTTTGTAAAATAAGCACTGTGGACCTTATTTGATAATCGGGGTCCACTTCAGGGACCATTTGTGTACTTTTTTCTTTTACAGTTATAATTGTTAGTCCCTTAGGTTAACCATCCTGTTACTTCGTTAGTCCTTGTGTCCTTTCACTGTTAGTCCCTATAATTAACTGCTGTTAGTTTAATTTAATTTAAATAATTAAATTAGGTTAAATTTTAATTAGTTTAATTACTTTAATTTTAAACAGTAACTTTTGGGCATTTTTATATTTTTAGAATTGTTAACTTTTTCTTTATTTAATTTTATTTTTTCAGAATTTTTATAACTTTTATTTTTTGTCTTTTTCTATTTTCTTAGTTTTAATTAGTTATTAATCTTTAAAAATTCATAAAAAATCCAAAAATTAATAAAAAAATATTTTTCTTTTTTATAAAATTTTCTTTTGTCATTTAGTGTCTAGGAAAAATATAACATTTAGTATAGGTTTAATTTTTTATAAAATTCAGTCTTAGACCCGTTTTACCGAGTGCGTTTTACCGTTTCTTTTCGTTTAGCATTCAAACGACCTCCGTTTTAATTCTAGTTTTTTTTATTTTTCAAATTAAGTTAATTAGAATTTAATTTTGATTTTTAATTTAATTTAGCATTTATTTTCTTAATTTTTAGTATTTAGGTTTCCCGATACCTGATTCTGTTCCCCGTATTTTAGTATAGATTTAATTTTAGGACTTCCCTATAACTAATTTTGTTTCCCGTAGTTTTTAAGATCCCCATTTCCTATATCTGTTTCCCGTAGATTAAATTAGGTTTTATTTAATTAATTTTAGTTGTAATTATATCAGTGTTTCCATCATATCTAAATATTCTCCATCATTCAATTTCTCATCAAACCAGGATTACCTTCAATTGCAGCCTCGTTGGGACATACGACCCGGGAATATCTCTTCCGGAATCTTTTTATCATTGATTCTATCTTGTGTATTTTATCCTTTTGTGGAATTTGACCTTTTGCCTTGGTCAAGGGCATTCGGTTAGGATCTGTATTAGGGTTGCTATATAAGTGTATACATAACCGCGAATCAATCACCCTTAATCTGTTTGCAGCAATGATATAATAATGGATTAATAAAATGTATTTGCAAATCAAGCTCTATACAGATTAGATTTTTTAGCAATGGGTTGGTCACCTCTGGTTCAAATAATTTGACCCCCTACAATGTAACATGCTTTTTCCGTTAGTGTGTATGATCAGCCTCAAGTTATGAAAACAAACAAATAAACAAATGTCGGAAGTTACTTGACTCTATTTGGCCTGATCAAGTGTATCTCCTTTTGGACCAACGATGACTAAAACCGCATTAATTACTTTCTTAAGTATTAAATCCTTTAAAGTAGACAGTTAATAGAGTGCTAGCTTTCGTTATATCCCCAACAACCTGCAAATTTAGGTTTTGTCAAATAAAATTGCATAGTGCACCCTATACATCTTTTAAACTATTTACCCCTACTATTATTGCCTCCTTCAAATGTACATGTTACTCTCAAAACATCAAACCCCGTGTAGTTTGATGATGTGGCATCTTACTTGTAGAAAGATGCTGGCGAAGAAATTGGTTGGCTGACATGTACGTAATTAATTGTTTTTTTCATTAGGTTGCTCCGTTAGTGTTATAATTTATGATAACCTTCTGAGAAAATGCATAAGAGATGCAAAAATTTTTTTTTAACTCACCAAGTCAACATCTGCGCCAGCATCTTTCTTGCTTTTTCTTCGTTTCTAACCTGAAATTAGAAACATGATACAAGACCAAGTAAAATCTTTGTGAAAAAATTTCATATAAATTGTTTAAAGCAATGTTGTACCAATAATCTAACGGGCAATCCTTTCGTTTGCAAGATTTCCACTACTATTCTCCCAACACCACCGGTGGCACCAGCCACTAAAACTATCCGAGACTCATCCATAGACTTTTCAACTTCACTTGACGCCGGATCAGACAGATATGCAATCAGACTTTCAAAGATCTGCACAAGAAAACATACCGAGGAAAATAAATATGTGTTTTTCGATGAGTGGCAACATAGGCAGGACCCGTTTCTGTTTACTGCTTATTAGGAATAAACATAATGTGATTTGATCAGTTCAATACATAAGTAGCTCCAACAAACCTTAAAAGGTGATGGCGGTCCGTTAAAGAAATACAATGTCTTGACAAATCTACCAAAGTCCTAACCCTGATTTTTAGAAACGGCTGCAACGTTATTCGTCGTCCGTTTGTAGGCTCTCAAATCATTTACATATGATGATTGTTGTTTAGACTTAATTTTGTCATTTACTTTAAGAAATGTATTACTACAAAGTCAAGTTGATGCTGACATGCTCTGCAAATCATCATATCACAATATATATAGTACATACTTTACTTCAGTGCTACTAATAACACTTGATACACCTGAAACTTATATGAAGTAACTTTCCCACAAACCAGATCATTACCTCTGTAGCCACGGCAAGGTCACACTTTCTTCCTTCCTGTTTTGTCACCTTGTAACTTCATCTGTAGGTATTGACAAGATGTAAATAATAGTAGGACTATAGGAACGCAATATGTAAACTCCACATGCTAGCATGCTAGTTGAATGGCCTTATATTTTTTAACGATAAGTTCATAAGCCTAGCAACAATGTTAGAATTTATTTTCAGGTGCAATTAACATTAAATAAGGAGATATATGAATTGAAAAAAATACCTGAGATCATTTATCCTAAATGAGCAATAATAACTGACTCTCACGCTATGATGCAAAAGCTTAAGTAACTACAAAAGATAAAAATAACATCATATATACGGGAAAATCTAATATTGCTTGCATACTGTATAGGTTTTTTTTCTTATTGTTGACATGAAAAAAAGAAAATAAATGAATTAGGGTTTATCAAGAATATCATATGATGAATAGGTTTTTGGTTTTCTTGATCAAAAAAGTTAAACGCCTATGGATTAGGATGAATATATGGAATATGATTATAGAATATCTCTTAATTATGAAATATTATGATAGACCTCATGTGATTTTAAACCATATTATTATTGTTTTTGATAGTAGAAAACAAAAAGTGTATTGGCTCACTTGGTAAATTGGATTGCATGTTAACTCTTGGTCACAAGTTCAAATCTTGGCATTGCCAAAATTTTTAATAATTTTCTGAAAATTCATGCTTTGTGGTAGTCCATGTCATCATTGAGGTGGCGCCATGTCACTAATTCATATTAATCCAGTCATAGTTAGCCCCATATATATATATATATATATATATATATATATATATCATATTATTATTATTTATATTGTAATATTTATGAATTATATATCTTGATGACTCATACAAGTTAGTTATGTGTTTATATATGTGAAAAAAATAGTGATGGTCATTTCGACTCTAAACTTCGATCCTATGAAATGAACCAAACACCCCTTTAATTTTTGAAAACCATAACCAATGATGTCGAAAAATATACATTGAGATATGTATATTTCGCATGATTATTATATGATCATTTTATACGGTGTTTTTTGAGGTCAATAAACCAATGTAATAAGTTTTTGTTTTGAAATTTTATTTATTTTTTTTTTTGAAAATGTGTACATATCCTTATGAAATTTTCGACCAAAACTATGATTCAATTCTAATGGAAATTTCGAATTCCTATTGCTACGGGAATCATTATAGTTATTGATTTTCTAGATTTAATAACAAGAATGTAAAGGACACACAAAAAATGAAAAATACTCAATTTTGATTAAGAGCAAAATTTGATGAAATTGAAAGAGAAAGGTATGGTGAATCTTACAATAGATGTTGTTAATTACGTTGTAGGTGTTTGCCCCTTGCGAAATTGGATGGATTTTGAGTTTGGGGATTGGATTTTGATGTTTTTAAGTGTGTGTGTTCGTCACAGCAGTAGCAGGAAGAAGGGGATGATGGAATTGAGTGTTTGGAAATGAGTTTTGTAGAAGGGAGGATTTGTTTGGCGAATTTAAATAGCTGATTCCCGTAAAGATAAAGGGGCTGCCCGTTTTAACACGGCCGGTCCCCTTAAAGATAAGGGGGCCGCCTATCTGACGACTAAGTTTTTCTTGGTTTTCGATTTTGACTATTTTTGTCAATATACAATTATTAAAATACGTCGAGAGCTACTAGTAATATAATTTAGGATACTATAGTTGTCGAAAAGTAACGTCGAAGATGAAGCGAAAAATACTTGACACATTTGATTAAATTTTCGCTTAATTAAATGAACTTAAATAATTTCCGATGAAATATTTAAGTAGTCAAGCATTTTATATCGAGAAGAGGTTTAGAGATGATTGACAAAATTTGATGACAATTTAATTAACATTTCGCTAATTAAAAATACTTTGATTATTTCAGATGAGATAATCAAGTTGTCAAGCTGAGAGAAGATTTAACGACGATTTAGTGACATTTTCAATAAACTTCTTGTTAATTGAATAGATTGATTACTTCGGATGAAATAATCAATTATCACGATTTGGAGTGTTTGCGAGGCGAGAGAGATGATTAATACATGACGATAGGATGGAGTTAAAGCTCCATAAGACGGTTCTGATAGACGTAGTTCATTGTAGACATGTAGTTGAGGAGGATGTCGTAGTCGAAAGGAGTTTGTTTCATCCATAGTGATTTGATGACATGCCTTTCCGGCGCTTGAGTATGGTGTGAAACTAATCCTACTTCTATGTTAATTATTACCCACTAACTCACTTTTCTTCATCTACGTGAGATCACTACATGTGGGCATAGAAGATTTCCATTTTATAGTGGTACGTAGGGAATCCTAATTCAACTATGTGGAAGAAAAGTTCATAGTGAACAATTTCTTGCTTTTCACTTAATTCTAGATAACCAACAAATGGCATTTCTAGTAACTACACTATTTTCTCAAGCTTAATTTATATTCTATAAACTATACCTCTTTTGTTTAGCAAATACTACTTGTAGCATAAAAATACATAATCATTTAGCACTTTGCATATAAACTATATTCTAAGAAATTTAGAAAGAAAACATACCTTTGCCTACAATGTGTTTTCTTCAACATCTTCAAGTGAACAAGCTTTGAAGGTGAAATCCTTTGGTAATCCCATTATAGAATATGGGAATATATGTTCTTCAATCCACTCGTCGGAATCCAAAAAATGTTCATAAATAATTCAACCTAAGTGTTGTAACGACTCAACCATTTGATCCCCAATGTCTCATGGGTCCAAAATTGTTAGCCCCGAACATATTTTGCATAGGTTACATTTGATTTAGATACATATAGGGTGGATACATTCCCCATGGGGTAAAGTTTGGATGTTGTGAATAATTCCACATTGAATGATTAGTGTTAGAGTAATTTTGTCTACCTTGGTCTCTCCTAGGTTGCGGTGTTTTAGACCGAGGGTGAGCATTATTAGTTCTTTTTGGAGGAGGAGTTTTAGATCTTGGTTTGGTAAATTCGACTCCGGGTTTTACGGACGGTTTATAAGAACGTTTTACTTCATCGTCACTTGCAATGGGTATTTTAGTATTATTTATAAGTATATATTTAGGTTTTGGGCTTGAGTTTGATTCTATTAGTTTTTCCTTAATAGACTTAGGTTCAACCTCTTGCGATTTTACAAAATTTATATGTTTAGTCCCACTTGTTGAGGCTTCGGTTGAGTTAAATCCTATACCGCATTTATCTCCGGATGGTTTTTGAAAACTAATTATTTTCTTAAGTGAGTGACTACTATTATTGAATTGATTAAGCTTAGAAATTTCTTCCTTAAGCTTTTCATTTTTAAACTTGAGGTCTTGACATATTTTACATTCTTCGTTCGCCTCTTTACCTTTTTCAAATTTAGATAGTTTATTTTTTAGTACGAGTACTTCATTTTCTAACCGATTTTTAATTTGTTTTAGTGATTTATTTTTAGCTACGACTTTTAGACCTACTTTGCATAATCGATTATATTCACTATCTAAGTCTTTTTCATCTAACGATGATTGGTCATCACTAAAGAATTCGGTTTTGGAAAATTCCACATTAGATGCTTTGGCCATAAGACATTTTTCGTCCTTAGTCTTTTCTTCATTTTCTTCGTCGCTATCACTCCATGATCCTCCAATGAAGGCTCTTTGATTGTAGTTTCTTGATAGTTTTGGACATTCTCTGATTAGATGATTTGGATCTCCACATTTGAAGCATTTCCTTTCGCTTTTGCCATTTTTGTCATCTTTATTTCTTTGGGATGACTTTCTTTCATCGTGTGGTTGTCTTACATATCTTCCTCGTCTTTTGAAAAATTTCTTGAAGTCTCATATGGCCATGGCGTATTCTTCGTCTTCACTATCGGAAGTCGAACTATCTTCATCACTAGATTCCTTTTTAGCCTTCAAGGCAAGAGATCTATTTTGTTCTTTTTTGCCTTTGACCATTTCAGAATCTTTATTATCACTTCATAAACTTTCAAGTTTCCAATAAGTTCATCAAGTGACAGAGATGTTAAATCCTTTGATTCTTTAATAGCCGTAACCTTTGCACGCCATTAAGGAGTAAGTGCCCTAAGAAATTTCCTAACATAATTCTTGCTAGAAAAATCGTCATCAAGTGCTTTTAGACTAGTAATAATAGTGTTAAATCTAGCAAAAGCATTATCTATTGATTCCTCTTCCGGAATCGTAAATTGTTCATATTGTTGAACAAGAAGATCTATTTTATTATCTTTGACTTGACTATTACCTTGATGAGTGATTAATAAAGTATCTCAAAATTCTTTTGCGGTTTTACACATAAAAATTCTTTCATATTCTTTACGTGGTAAAGCATTATAAATCACCATTTTAGCTTCATTATTTATAGCAAGTTTCTTTTTAAGATCATCGTTTTGTTTATCAAATGGTACAACTTCATCCTTTTTAGTTTCAGGATTATTTTGAATATGAGGAAAATCACCATAGGTAATAACATGCCAAAGATCTAGATCTTTTGATTTCACATAAGTTTCGAATCTATTTTTCCAATAAATAAATCCATCACTTTCAAATAGTGGTGGTCTTTGCATAGATTGCCCGACTAAATATTTTTCCGATTCCATAGATCGATTCAAGTTTTAAAATACAGTTTATTTTAAAAATCCTGTTTGATGTGGCTTCTGATACCAATTGTGAAAAACTAGAAGGGGGGTTGAATAGTTTACCGCTTTTTAATTTAATGTAATGTTTGTTTATAAAAACTTAGATTCGACTTTATGTGATCTCAATATGTGCACAATATGAACAATACAAGTAAGTAAATAAATAGTATGAAAAACAAGAGATAAGAGTTAGAAGGATCAAACCACAACACAAGAATTTATAGTGGTTCGGTAACGAAGCACCTCTTCGCCCTACTCCACTCCTCGAGCATCAAACTCGAGAGTTCTCTTCACTATGTCAACAAACTCCCTTTAAGCGGAGAAAACCGTACACGACTTAGCTTACACCAATTTCCGACACTAAGCGAAATGTCGAGTTCTAATCCTATCTAGAACCAATCTATCACACCTTTTGTATTTTAAGGACTAAAATACTAACCGCACTACTTCACTTTACCAAGACACTACCACGATCACACCAATCTAACACTACTTACTAAGATCACCACGATCTAACTATACTTTCAACGATCACCACAATCTACCTATTATACACAACTACAATACACACTTACACAACATACACAAATGATTTACAAGATAACACAACTTCACGACAACACCAACTAAACTATAACACTTCTTGAATTGATGATAATCTTTTGCACTTGAGGAATTAAGCTTGAATCACTTGAAAACAAAAGCTTAAGACTAAATGATCAAAGGATTGTAGGTGATGTGTGAACTGATTTTAGAGTCCAGTATTTATAGGCAAACTGGGGAGCCTTTTTGTCTGGCCGGCCCTCTTAATTCATGTGTCGGCCCCCTTATATTTAAGGGGACCGCCCAGGCCATGACGCTCCCTTTTTTGTCTTTTTCAGGGGAGGTGTTTTCTGAAACATTTCTAGCCGTTTTTAAGTAGAAAATTTAAATTCAAAATATTAATTTTGAATAAAACATTTCTTTTAAATGTAAAAAATATTTTGTAAAAGTTATAAAAATGTTTATAAAAGGGAAAATTCCATTTCTACAAAAAAAAAAGTGAAATGCGATCCTATCCCAAAAAACATTATTTCAAAAAATTATCACAGGTTGCCCAGAAGTACAACAATTGCCCCAAAAAATGTGTACTTTAATATTAAAAAACACATTTTTTGAGGCAGCCTGTCGTACTTTTATGAACAACTGTTGTACTTCTTGGCAACATGAGATAATTTTATGAAATAATGTTTTTTGGGATAGGATTGCATTTCACTTTTTTTGCAATAGAAATGGAATTACCCCTTTATAAAAAGTGTGAGGTTGAATAAAAATTCCTTTAATCATATAATGCATTAAACATTTATTTATTCATACATTTAAGTGATTAAATTGACGAAATGAAAATTTACCACTAATTACTTGTTTACGTTTTTAATTTTGCATTTAACGTTTTTACATTTTGTGATTATCGAAACGTAAAGAGGTCGAAAAATATTAATAATGTTTTTAGGCATTATTTCTATCAACAATACCCTTTTAAAAAGCTAATTATAATTCATACCCAAATCAAATTTATGCTAATAGTAATCAAATCCCATCTGGGTTATGTTCAAAATCATCTATAGGTGCAGAAAGTTTTTTTTTGTGTGTGCATACTTTTACCTAAAGATTGTTAAAAAAAAGACTGCACTTGTTTAATGATTAAATCCTATCTGGGTTATGTTCAAAATATATAACAGGTGCATAAAGGTTTAACCTTTTTCATTTTTATGTGTTATTTTATTTTAAATTTATTTTTTTATTTTTAATTAAAGATTGATTATAATCAGAAAAAAATGTTGAACTTGTGACGGTTGTTTAGGTAGTAATGAGTGGGTGGTGATGGTTGTTTGTTACGCGCCTCCACACCTCGATTGACCACTCGTAGTTTAAGCAGCATCGTGGAGTCGGCGAGCTGGTCACGACAGGTGTCGGAGTCTCCAATGGTGGTTTTTGGTGATGGGGATTGCCAAGGTAATTGTGATTTGTTATCCACAGTTGTTGCTGATGTTTCGGGTAAAGTTGGATCGGTGTCGAATAAAGTAGTTCTATTCGATTTGAATCCGCCTCCGATTATCTATGCACAAAGACAACATAGACATGAGTGGCAAAGATTTGGTCTTAATTTTATTATCTATGTACTGATGTGTCATTGCTTGCAATGAAGTTGACATTAATGATAATGATTATAATGAATTTTTAGTATAATCATAAATTTCTATGTATAATTAAAATGACAAAGTTTTGAGAGAAAGAGATTGTGATTTTGATTTTGAGTTACTATTGTTGTTTTTTGATGTATTGTTGCTCATCTTCATTTCTTTGTATAAGCCAACTAGTTAGCCCAATCTTATAATGTGAAAGAGAGTCAAATTTGTGTTGTGTTGTGTTAATTTTATATTTTTGTTTTTTTATTATTAGTAGTTAAAGTTGTGTTAATTTGATGATTTTGAATGAGGATCAAGGTAGTTGTTTGTGATGATGAAAAAATGAAGATGATCTAGATATTGTTTGAAGATAGATTTTTTAATTGTTTAAAAAAAATACAAAATTCAAGAATGAATGAAACGATCACAGTTATTAGATGAGAAAAAGCAAAAAAAATTGCTTCAAGGACCAATGATATAAATAGAAAAAAACAAAAAAAATGTCTCACTAAAGGTTACTTTAAAATTCTGGATCAAGGACCAAGTGTGAAATAGCGAAAATTTGAAATTACTAAAATGCTCATGGTTGAAAAGTCAAACTAACGCTAGTTACGTATAACGGGGCTCGAGGGACCAAACACGTAACAAAAATCGATTTTAAGAATTAACGACATCGACTCCCGTTATCTAACGACTGAATCCGTAATTGGGCCTAAATACAAGAACGAGCTGTGTAATTTACCCTAAAAATAAAGCATATCAGCATTTGTGTTTTTTTAGATTTTAAATTTTAGCGCTTAAAGAGTTTTTTTTATCATTAGTGCTTAAAGAGTTAAAGTAATATTTCTTATGCCTGCAAAGATCCTTTCGTGAAAACATAAACGAAAAGGACAAAGGGCAAATAAAAGAACACCATCAGAAGGTTTCTGTGGATAAGAAGCACCCACATTGCATGATTGCTTTTTATTACTAGTATAATGACAAATGAAATAATCGACATGAAAAAAGTATTTAGTGACACTTGTTTATTTTATTTTTTATTCACTAGAATATACAAAGATAATACATTTAAGAGTTGGAATTGTAATATGTCAAGGGAATTATAATTTATCAAAAAAATTGTAATTTAAAGAGTTGAAATATATTGAATTATACCGTGTTTGAAATTGTAATTGATTAATTATGTCACTATGTTTGGTTAAATCTCAACCTAATGTAGTCTAAAAAATTAATTTTTTTAAATAATAATAATATTATTAATAAATAATAATAATAATAAATAGTAATAGTAACAATAATATTTATAATAAAATAATATCAATATCATTATTATTAATAACTAAATAATAATAATAATAATAACATTAAATAAATAATCATAATCTATAAATAATAACAATAATAATATTAATAATTCGTAAATAATATTAAATAAATAATAATAATAAATAGTAATAATAATAATAAATAATTTAAATATAATTTAAATAATATATAATATAATTAATATATAATATAAATAATAATAAATATAAATCTAAATATAATCTAAATATATAATCTAAATAATATAAAATATATAATATAATCCATATATAATATATTATTTTTATAACAGTTCTAATTATTATCATTATATAATATAAAATATATAATAATAATAATAATAATAAATATATAAATATATAATATAAATAATATAAAATATGAAATATAAATATATAATATAATATAAATAATATAAAATTATTATTATTATTATTATTATTATTATTATTATTATTTTAATATTTATATAATATAATAATAATAATAATAATAATAATAATAATAATAAATACTGATGATTTAAAGTATAAAATATTGAATTGCTACGTAGTTCAAAACTTTTCATTCAACTTCCTATGTAATCTGAATTGCCTCCCTTGATGTAATTATAATGACTGAATTACAATTATAATGCAAACCAAACAGCCTACGTAATGTAATCTGAATTACAATTCCCTTCATTCTGCGAATCAAACAACCTACATAATGTAATCAGATTACAATTACATCCGATTACGACGAACCAAACACTCCTAAACGTCTGATTTCAACAAAAATGTCAGTAGAAAACAAAAAGACAATTATATACATCTCAACTTTGGTTATATGATTTTGTTAATATATATGAAATAGAAATTTAAAATTAAATAAAGTAATTTATAGGTTCAACAAATGTTTCGGTATAAAGATAGACATTTAACGTCAGCGTGCTGGCAGACTGTGCAAAAGCATTAGGGACAGAGTTGGAATGAGACGCTTATCATCCCCAAAACGGATGGACAAAGTAACGTATCGATTCAACCCTAGAGGATATGTTGAGGATGTGTGAAATGATTTTGTGTAGCTGGGATGGTTCATCTACCATTGGCTGAGTTTTCTTACAATAATAGCTATCATTCGAGTAAAAAAGCGCTCCGCGTATGAAGCCTGGTATGGAAGGAAGGTAGGTCAGCCTGTATTTATGGGTTAGATTGTAAGAAAGTAGTTTGATGGACCTGAATTGATTCAAGAAAGACCGATAAAGTTGTGTTGAAAAAGGAAGAAGCTCAAGGCAGCCAGAGATCGTCAAAAAGCTACGCAGAACAATAGACTCAAACCTTTGAATTCAAAGTAGGAAAAGATCGAGTGATGTTGAAAGTATCACCAGTAAAGGTGTAATCGTTTTGGGGAAAAAGGGCAAGTTAGCCACCGGATAACTATGACCCTTTGAGAATTCCCCTTGAAAAGGATCCGACTCCTGTAGCTTATCGATTGAGATTGCCTGAGGAATTGAGTGGAATACATGATACGTTTCATGTGTCAAACCTAAAGAAATGTTTGGCGGATGCTAGTTTGCATGTGCCATTAGATGAGATAAAGGTTGACAAAACTTCTTCATTTTGTTAAGGAACCGTAGAGAATTGGATCGTGAATATAATAGTTATAAAGCGTTAGTAAAGAATAGCAGTTAGTAAAAGTTCATTGGATTCTGAAGCGTGGACACTGATATGAACATGGAACGTGAAGATATATAGGTCTAAGTTATCCTCAGTTATTTGTTGATCAAGTTGATGCAATCTGCCGGTTAAAATCTCCTCGGTGAGATTTCCTAAAGAGGATACCTGTGAAACAAACCTTGGCTTGAGCAGGTTAGTCAAACCGTTAGTGTTGACTTAAATGCCTGTTGCAATGTTCGGTTTATGTGATTTTATGTGATTTTATGTGGTTTTGTGCGTTTATGTGGGTTATTGGAAACCAATCTATTGAGTGTGGACTTATGTATCTGTTTCAATGTATGGGTTATGTGTTATTTGTGTTTATACGTGTTTATGTGGGTTATGTGAGATTTGGTAATCAATCCTTTGAGCGTGACCGTCTCATTGGGATTGGGTTCATGTTGGATTTAGTAGAGTTCATTTCGTTCACTTTTGGTGACAAGGAAATGATTTTAAGATTTAAGCGTTTTAGTGATTTATCGTGTAAGTATTATTACGTATACGTATTTATGTGTTAGTAATGTTAGGTATGAATAGGTGTTAGTAGTTAGAATAAGAATGAAACATGAATTCCTATTTTTGGAAAGTTAGGTTAAAATAAAAATGAAAAGTTATTTATTTTTTTAAAAGACTAGTAAATTGCGTTTACGCAAAAAGGTATACTCAAATTAGCTTAGGTTTTTATAGAAACTTAAGGTAATGAATATAATTAGTTAATTAATAATTAAAAAAAATATGTATATATTTAAAAGGGTTCGGCCGGTTTGGGTTAAGAAAGAAAAAAAAAGAAACAAAAGCCTAATTAAACTACAACACTAATTAGGAATTATCCTAAAACCTATATATACCCAATAAACATAACCCTAAAACGAAATTTCCTCCCCTCCCATTGAGTTGATCGGTCAAAAATCCCAAACCAAGAAGAAGAAAAATTAGGGTTTTGATTTTGTGAAGAAAATAAGCTAAAGGTATGTTTAGTTTTTCTTAATTAGTTTAATCATTGATTTAATTCATGTAACAAGATTTATGGTGGATTAGGGTTTCATTAAATCTGTAAATTAATGATGTTTAATCATATTACAATGATTAGGGTTTAATTAGGATCATATGGGTGTATTCGTTAGGGTTTAGATCGCGTTAGAACTTGATTTAGATTGGGGCAGAATTTAGGACTGTGTTGTTCGGCTGTTATCTCGATGATGGTAATAGCTTTTGTCAAATTTCCAGTGTCTATGATGTAGCTCAGAGAGTCTAGTTTCCAGAACATCTGGCCTCGAAAGTTTTTATGGTCGGGAAGTCTTTCAAATGTTGGTTACGAGAAAAGTTTTCAAAGCACTAAATTCGGGTCAGATTACGAGGTGTAAAACCCCCACTTAAAATTTGAATTAGGATTAGCCAACATACAAAAGTTTAGTTCTATGTGTCTATTAAAAAACTCCCAAAGGATAGCTTCTGATTTGGAGTCTAAGTATGGTTTTTAGGTCCAAACGTTTTAGTGTTCAATCAGATCCGAAACTGAGTAGTTAAAAGTTTGATTTTATTTGGGGCACTTAAGAGAGGAAATAAATTAGTGGAAAAATCATGGAGATAGTAAACTCATGATATTGAACCTGTTATTTTTGGTAAAATTTATAAAGGTCAGTAGGTGTGGTTTAGAAAATGGTAAAGTGACACTAAAATTCTGCATTTTCGGGTAAATTGTAGAACTTTAAAAAAGTGTGTAAACCAATTAGTTAATGACGGGCATGGTGTCAGGGTGACTCATGAGGGTAATTAAACACCTTATAAATCCTTCATATGATTGTTACATGTGCTTAAGCTTTTGGCTTAGTAGCGTGTGACACGTGTTGTTTTGTTGTTTAGATTTGTGCTTGTGTTTGTGAAAGCAGCAAAGCAATCAGGTGAGTTTCATAGCCCCTTTTCTTATGTTTTCTTGGGGTGAAAATGATGCTATGAGTTTAAATGTTTTTAGTTGCTATGATTATGTGTTATGTGGTTATTGATTTGTGATGTGATACGCTCCATGGCTTTGTGATCAATTGGAGTTGTTTTGAGGTATGTGAGTTCGGTTGGAGAGTGGTGTTTACTACTCAATCAAATCCAACTGAAGGGTTGAAATAATACTCAATAATGTGTTGGTCCAGGCCTAAGTATAAGTTCCAGCTGGTAGACTTTTAGGTGCGTAAGTGACGTAATTTGGAGCGGATGAGTACGCCTACTCAGTGTTGTGATATGGGATCGGATGGGTACGCCTACCCAGTGTATGGTTGTTATGAATTGTTTTAGTAATCGCAGCAATTGTATGAAAGTTTTATATGTGTCTTAAACCTATGACTCTCACCAACATTATGTTGACGTTTAAGCATCATTTTCAGGTGAGCAACATGGGAATAAGATAGAGAGAAGTGGCTAGAAAGAGACCATAGGATGTCGTGGAGATTATTGCTTTATTGTCTTGAATTTTGCATTGTTTGGATTATGAATAAATGTTGCATGTCTTTCTATTGGCGAGAACTTTCGTTTCATCAATAAAGACGCCTTTTGGATTTGGTTAGTTTATGGGTATTGTTATGACACTTTGTGTCTATACTTTGCTTATTTATTGCATGTAGAATTCTCTATATAGACGCCATTGTGTTTTGATGATATCCTTTCTCGTTACGCCTCGCGTTTCCGCCTTGGCGGGGTGTGACAAGAACTACACCACTCATGATTTAGAGTTGGGCGTAGTAGTATTTGCTCTCAAAACCTCAAACACAATTTGTATGGAACAAAGAGTGTTATCTATACTGATCATAAAAGCCTTCAACACATTTTTGATCAAAAAGAATTAAATATGCATCAGAGACGATGGATAGAACTTTTCAGCGATTATGACTGCGAGATTCGCTACCACCCAGGTAAAGCGAACGTAGTAGCTGATGCATTGAGTAGGAAAGAACGGATGAAAATGAGACGAGCTTGAGCTATGAGCATGACAATTCACTCTAGTATTAAGGCTAGGATACTGGAAACTCAGAGCGAAGCTTACAAAGGCGCCAACACTCTAGCAGAAATGTTGAAAGGATTGGACAAACAGTTTGAGAGAAAAGAAGATGGCGGATTATATCTTGACGAACGAATTTGGGTGCCAGTTTATGGCAATTTGAGAACTTTGATAATGAATAAAGCCTATACTACAACGTATTATGTACATCCTGGAGCAGACAAGATGTACTATGATCTACGAGACTTATATTGGTGGCCCGGAATAAAGAAGGATATCGCTTTGTATGTTAGTAAATGTTTGGCATGCTCTAAAGTCAAAGCAGAGCACCAGAAACCATTAGGATTACTTCAACAGCCAGAGATTTCCAAATGGAAATGGGAGAATATCACAATGGACTTCATAACTAAATTACCGAGAACCAATAGCAGACATGACGCGATTTGGGTCATTGTCGATCGACTAACCAAATCTGCGCTTTTCTTAGCTGTTTGTGAAGATTACAAGACAGAAAAGCCTGCAGGATTGTACATCAACGAGATCGTAGCAAGGCACGGTGTACCTGTGTCAATTATATCTGATCGTGACAGTCATTTCACATCACAACTTTGGCAATCGCTATAGAAAGCATTAGGAACACAACTGGATTTGAAAATTGCTTACCATCCCCAAACCGATGGCCAAAGTGAGCGTACCATTCAAACACTGGAAGATATGCTTAGAGCTTGTGCAATTAATTTTGGTGGAAACTGGGATACTCATCTACCATTAGTTGAATTTTCGTACAACAACAGTTACCACTCGAGCGTGAAGTGCGCTCCATTTGAAGCTTTGTATGGAAGTAAATGTCAAACGCCCATAGCTTCAGAAGTAGGAGAAAGTAAGCTAATTGGACCGGAGATTGTCCAGGGGACTACTAATAAGATTGTGCAAATCAAGGAAAGATTAAAGGCTGCATGAGATCGCCAGAAGAGTTATGCCAACAAGCGACGAAAGCCGTTAGAGTTCAGTGTCAGTGATAAAGTACTACTCAAAGTGTCGCCTTGGAAAGGCGTGGTACATTTCGGTAAGAGAATCAAGATTTCATTGAGATATGTAGAACCATTCGAGGTTGTTAAACGAGTGGGTCCTGTTGCTTATCGATTGCGTCTACCGTAAGAACTTATAAACATTCATGACACATTCCACGTGTCGAACCTGAAGAAATGCCTGGCCAATGTAAATTTGCACGTACCGCTAGAAGAAATCAAGATCAACGACAGACTACGTTGTGTTGAAGAACCTATTGAAATTATGGACCGTGAGGTCAAGAAGCTGAAACGAAGTTGGATTCATATAGTAAAAGTTTGTTGGAACTCCCGACGAGGACCAGAATTTACTTGGGAATGAGAAGACGACATGAAGCGCAAGTATCTGCAACTGTTCGCGAGTGCTATGGCTTAGGACGAGCAACTGAAATTTTAGGATGAAATTCCCTTTAACAAGGGAAACCTGTAGCATCCGTCAATCTTAGAGGTCAGTAACCGAAAGCAAACGTGTGAAAATTTGACTCTTTTAATTATTTGTGGAGTCACTTTTATGTGGCCATACTATTTTTAGCGTTTAACCCTTGTTTTATTAGGAATCCTTGGTTTACGAACGCGCCTTCACCTACATTTTTAATTAAACATCGTTTAAGCATCCAACGATATGCTCAAGTAAATTTTATGTCATTAGTGTCACTTTAGGGGAAAACTAGTTTATTTTATAATCCACTGATGTGCTGTCGTGTAGGGTCAATTTATTAATTACCAAGTTTTACATTTATATTTAGTCGACTAATCCTAAAACAACACTTTAATGGGCAGTGTACCCGATCGGGTGGAGTTTCGTGGTAAGTAGGGTGTCGAACACTAAGAGCGAGTTTGTTAACCTTATAATCTATCAGTATTTTAATTACTTCTACTTAAGTTAATTCTAATTACTGGTTAAACCTATGCTATATATGCTTCTAACAGATATAGGGGGTTTTCAGCCTGAGAGACTCGCACAGGTTTTACGGTGACAATAATCAATTCTAAACACAATAAACACTCAAGAAAACAATCAGAAGATAAAAGAGCAGTGCAAGCCAAATAATAAAAAACTGTATTAGCCATATTAAATCCGATTAAATGCTGGTTTGTTTATTTAGTGCAATGATTTCTTATCTTGAAGCGGCATATCATTCTAAAGACTTAGGCGGGACATCATCCTAAGACCTAGACACGTTAAATCCTGTCACAATTAACGCATCCGCATAAAGCATCCTTTTAGTTTAACTATAATCTATCTAGGGATTATAGCAATGGTGATCTTGATAAAATCTAGCCTATCAGGACTTTACCCACTTACTGCTTGACGGTATTATATATACTGGTAGTCCACTATTCAAATCTTTGTCAATTAATCAAGAACGTACTTGTTGAAACATTACGGGTCACCTGCCGGTCCAACTAAGCTCTTAATTTAAAGACAAAGACAGAACGTTATTTGTGATCCTATTGGTCCAGTAATATAAAACACGATATGGAGAGCTATCCCAGTATCTAGCTCACTTGTTAGGCGTAACTAGACCCAGTTGAATGATAGGTCGCATATTCAAACACGTAAACAAGTATCATGTGATAAACATAATTAAACTTTCAACGATAAATTAAGTAAATTGATTTTAAAACAAACCAAACATTAGATCTTCATTAAGATGGCTAATACCCAAGGGTATTAGCCCATAACCATTGTAATTATACAAATGTGATCAAATAACCAAGGTAAACTAAACGTTTTACTGAACGATACCAAAAATTAAATGAATACAAGAGTAAGGAAATTACACGGTGTCTTCTATGGAATCGTGATCAATGTTTGACCTTTATTGCTCTTCTTCTCTTCAAAAAATCATCTTTTATGTGTACGGTATGAAGAATATGATTTTGCACACTGAAAACTCATTTTTGAGTCTTCTATTTATAACCTTTAAAAAATGTTAGATACGCCGTATTAGGCTAGGCCAATACGGCGTATTGGGGTGTATCCCTCGGAGTACGCGCAAAGTTTAAGATTAGTATAATCTGTATTCCCAAAATATAAATATCTTCGTATCTCTGAATAGTTATCTTCATGGATACGGCGTATGGCAAAAGGTGAATACGCCGTATTAGGAATTGTGAATACGCGTTTTCTTGTGAAGACTTGGCGCTGATATGCCGTATCTCTTTTATTGGATATGGAGTATTGGTCAGAAATGAGTAATCTTCAAATGTCTTCGTTTTAGCTCCAAAATATGCGCCTTTTAGCATGTCTTTACAAATCACTCCACAATCACTACAAATAACACTTTTAAGCAATTAAGTACACATTCTTGCAGTAATTATATAAAAATGGATAACTTATTCGGGATAAATGATGGTATAAATGTGACGTTATTTGATGTCATCAAATAACCCCCTACTTGAATCCTACTTGTCCTCAAGTAGACTCTAGATTATATTGAAAATGTATCCTAACCGAAGTCAAGGATTTTTTTTGTTTAAGCACTTCTTTTGTTTTAATCACCTGTATAAGACCAAGCAGCTTATGAAATATAGAAATGAAATCACTCAGATCACTCAACTAATCTAGGGTGTAACATTTAAGTGGTACACTCAATTGCTCGGTCATGATTAGCTTCGTATCATAAGCTTGGCAAGGATACACATCCCCACTACTAGAGCTAAGGAGAAACAAGTCAAAAGGCAAATTGGGTTTTTATTAAAGGCTAAGGGTTAATCATTCTAACAGTCTTTCACCGATAGTACCACCCTAATAAGGCAGCTGAAGCACACATACACAGCCGTAACGATGGAATAGACATGTGTGTTCGAACTCGTCTTCATTCGAGCTTAACCAAAGGTTTGGATGAAGAATGATATAGGGTAGGGACCTTCTAGTTTTCACCTAAAGTCGTAAACCAACAAGGAGGCTAAATCACGCATACATGGCTGTAACGACGGAATAGACATGCACGACTCACTCCAACCTTATTCGAGTAAAACCAAAGGTTAATTGCTAGGAATGGGAATTAAATGGTTGTTAAATAAAATTCACAAAACAAATAGATTAAGCTTTGAACAAATAAGGTAGTTGCTAGTAACTTTTTCCCGACCATTCCATGATAAAGACTCAAAATATATATAAACTCCTCGATCATAGAGATGGCAAAGACAACCTAAGTTTGCGTTCCCATAACGGTCAACTTCCCTTACATCCCAAACTTACATACTTTTACAAAAGTGGTGATATCAGCCACTTAATACAAAACTATACATCGTCGACTTTTAATCCATGAATAATCGATCCTTCCAAGAAATTCTTTGGTTTAAGTTTAACGAACCGACTATAAAACTTCCTTCTCTTTTTAATGCATTTTCTATTTTTCCATTTTTTTTAAACAAACCATAAACCTCGATGTAATTTTACCGTCTTCACAATCATAATTTTTCTGGATAATTTTTCCTTTAATACTTCTCTTCCGAACATAATAAATAATCGCGAAAGTAGCAAAATAGACGAGCTATAAATTGTCCCATTGCATTGTGCAAATTCCCGACCATAACAGAGATAGAAAATTTCACTTTGACACAGGAAATACAAAACTTTACACAAAAACTACAAGGTAGGCTAAGGTGTAAAGGTGTAACAAAATAGACATATGGTATGAAAAAGACAGGAATGGCTCAACAGGTTTTTCTAAGGGTTATTACTCTTAAAGTAAGAGCAAATAAAGGGTTACACGTGATTTAACTAACCAGTGTAGTTAGTTAAGTTTACAACATATAGGCTTTTTGGTGTATTCCTAGAAATTTACCAGTTAAAAATGTTTCTCCATCTAAATCCATAATACTCATTATTATGGTCTCGAGTGATATACCAGGCCAAGTTCAAATTGCCTACATCAACCTGGCACATGCTCATAATTTTTGTGGGGAATTTTTAGTAAACATTTGGCTGGAAACGGAATAGGATTAGTCTCTCAAATTGGCTAAAATAAGGTGTATGTGCGTCGCGAGGTCATGTAACTAGTAATTATTTTAGTAAAGTTATGCCTAGAAATTTTTTAATTTGGATCTAATTTATAGAGTCACATTAGCATGTTATTTGTAAAAGATAAGGAGTCAAGTACGGCAATGCATATTTGTCTCACCAGATCCACTCCAGTGCTTCAGCATTATACTCTAACATCCGTTGTTAGTATGCAGATAAAACGATAACAGAACTGGGTGAATAGAATTAGACGAGGAACTCCCCTATTAGTTGCTCAGTGGATGATTTCTCCAATTGAGTTCTTGAGCAAAAAAGTGTAGGTTCGTGACGAGGCTTCAGAATGCTCATACGAGTTCAACACACGCCTTTTTTCAGAGTATACCATATCATCGATTTTCTTTAAAGCAAGGTCCTGCATAAAGCTTAGTGAACACAAAAGATGCAATTCCTAACTCGGTTATATTAAATTTACACTGCAGGTGAAAACAATTAGAAACACATAACGTACAGGGATCAATACGCGGATCCAATCCTAGGATGACGCCGTCTGGCAGTGTCTTCCTGTAAAAAACAATAAAATTTTTGCAAGTATTGGAATATAAATTATGCTAGACAGTGATAACGTGGCCACACGACACATAGCGTGAGTAACGCCCGTCATCTAGAGGGGATCAATACGTCGAGTAATGGGGCGATCTGGGAAGCAGACTATGCAAAAACAATTTAAAATAGTTCAAACAATTAAAAACGACGGGTTGTCTCCGGGTAGCACTTGGTTTCAGTGTCGATTTAAGTTTTGATGTTTTCCTTTCTTTGGCGACAGTCAACACGTCTGCCAGCTCATCGTTGGTCTCACACTTATCTGCTAATCCCCGTGAGCGAATTTTCTCATAACCATTTGGCAAGACACGTATCTCATAACCAGGTGTCTCATAGAGCCTCCTTTTTGAGCGAAATTCACTTTCTGGGTTTTCAAAAGGTGTAATTAGTTCCTTAGTGAACTCCTTGTCATGCATCACCTGGAACAGAAGATAATAAATTAGTAAGATAGGCTCTTTGGGATGAATACCAAAATTTAAACACGAAAATCAAATTAAGGCTTGCTACTGTATCAGATAAGGAATATGCCGTATTCAATTAATTTGAATATGCCCTATTGTCTGCTGAAGGTCACTACGCCGTATTGACTACATAGAATACGTCCGTATTATTTGGAAGAACAGATACGCCGTTTAGACTGTAGAATCAATACGATGTTCTGAGTGGAAAGGTCGATACGTCGTATCCAACTGGTGGATACGGCGTATCTGTTGATCTGCAAAACAGGATACTTTAGAAAATAATTAAATAATACGAGAATTTAAACACACAATTAAATCACATAATTAAATTAATTACAAATTGAATTAAATTACACTAATTAGATTAATTCAAACTAATGGTTAGAAATACTAATAAAATTAAAGGTTAAACTTTTTCACTCCCCGGCAACGGCGCCAAAAACTTGATGTGCTGTCGTGTAGGGTCAATTTATTAATTACCAAGTTTTTATTTTATATTTAACTGACTTATCCTAAAACAACACTTTAACGGGCAGTGTACCTGATCGGGTGAAGTTTTGTGGTAAGTAGGGTGTCGAACACTAAGAGAGAGATTGTTAACCTTATAATCTATCAGTATTTTAATTACTTCTACTTAAGTTAATTCTAATTACTGGTTAAACCTATGCTATATACGCTTCTAACAGATATGGGGGGTTTTCAGCCTGAGAGACTGGCACAGGTTTTACAGTGACAATAATCAATTCTAATTACAATAAACACTCAAGAAACCAATCAGAAGATAAAAGAGCGGTGCAAGCCAAATAATAGAAAACTGTATTAGCCATATTAAATCTGATTAAATGCTGGTTTGTTTATTTAGTGCAATGATTTCTTATCTCGAAGCGGCATATCATTCTAAAGACTTAGGCGGGACATCATCCTAAGACCTAGACACGTTGAATCCTGTCACAATTAACGCATCCGCATAAAGCATCCTTTTAGTTTAACTATAATCTATCTAGGGATTATAGCAATGGTGATCTTGATAAACCCTAGCCTATCCGGACTTTACCCACTTACTGTTTGACGGTATTTTATATACTGGTAGTCCATTATTCAAATCTTTGTCAATTAATCAAGAACATACTTGTTGAAACATTACGGGTCACCTGCCGATCCAACTAAGCTCTTAATTTAAAGACAAAGACAAAACGTTATTTGTGATCCTAGTGGTCCAGTAATATAAAACACGATATGGAGAGCTATCATAGTATCTAGCTCGCTTGTTAGGCGTAACTAGACTCAGTTGAATGATATGTCGCATATTCAAACACGTAAACAAGTATCATGTGATAAACGTAATTAAACTTTTAATGATAAATTAAGTAAATCAATTTTAAAACAAACCAAACATTAGATCTTCATTAAGATGGCTAATACCCAAGGGTATTAGCCCATAACCATTGTAATTATACAAGTATGATCAAATAAGCAAGGTAAACAAAATGTTTTACCGAACGATACCATTAAATGATTACAAGAGTAAGGAAATTACACGGTGTCTTCTATGGAATCGTGATCAATGCTTGACCTTTATTTCTCTTCTTCTCTTTATAAAATCGTCTTTTATGTGTATGGTATGAAGAATATGATTTTGCACACTGAAAACTCATTTTTAAGTCTTCTATTTATAACCTCTGAAAAATGCTGGATACGTCGTATTGGGGTGTATCCCTTGGAGTACGCGCAAATTTTAAGATCAGTATAATATATATTCCCAAAATATAATATCTTCGTATCTCTAAATAGTTATCTTCATAGATACGGCGTATGGCAGAAGGTGAATACGCCGTATTGGGAATTGTAAATACGCGTTTTTTTGTGAAGACTTGGCGCTGATATGCCGTATCTCTTTTCCTGGATACGGCGTATTGGTCAGGAATGAGTAATCTTCAAATGTCTTCGTTTTAGCTCCAAAATATGCATCTTTTAGCATGTCTTCACAAATCACTCCTCAATTACTGCAAATAACACTTTTAAGCAATTAAGTACACATTCTTGCAATAATTATACAAAAGTGGTTAGTTTATTCGAGATAAATGATGGTATAAATGTGACGTTATTTGATGTCATCAAATATCCCCCCACTTGAATCCTACTTGTCCTCAAGTAGACTCTAGATTATATTGAAAATGTATCCTGGGGTCATTTAACCCCTTAAATCATGCAAATATGCCCAGATAATTGTGCTTACTCATTTGTTTTTTTGGTTTTAGCACTTGGATGGCATTTGGAGGAAATACACTTGATTGGGCTCATTTGGAGAGAAAAGGACAAGACTACGAACCACTAACCAAATCTCTTAATTAATCGTGCTTAAAGTGCGTGGTGACGGAGTCGCATGCATTAAAGCGACGCTGTAGCGATCTTTCTAGTGACGGGTTAGGAAATTGACGACCGGGTCAGGACATTACCTACACATATTCAAATCTAGAAGATTCCTTTGGTGACGGCGTCTCGACGAAACTGGACGTGTCGTGACACTATTTCTCTATATACTAAAACCGAATTTGGGTTTTAATGGTGTGTACTTTTTTTTTTAGTATAACTTTTGGTAGCCGACCTAAGTATTTTTTCATCTTTTGGCGACTTTTAGTGCCTCACAATAACTATATGTAATCTAACCTTAATGCATGTTTTAATCAAGTTATATTATCTATCTTTAATAATTTAATATGTCTATGTGTTGTTTGATTGATTTATGTTCTTGCTCTCTTTATAACATGTCAGGCTAAACCCTCCTTTGTAATTGCTTATGATTGCATGAAAGTTGGATTGTAGATCCTTTTATTGTTCCTTCTTGTGATGAATGTGCGCGTTAGGCTTTAAAAAACTAGCCATAAGATATTAAATTGGCATAAACGTCTAGGGAAACATAAGTGTGTAGAAAGGATACCATCGGTAACAATCTTTATACTACCTTACCTCTAATATGGTTGATCCCTCTTAAGAAATTTCAAATGCAATAAATATACTCTTAGGGGCCTTGTAATAGTCTTCATACTACCTTACTTGTGCGTTGCCTTAACGGAATATTAAATAGACGACGGGTTCGTGTAATTCGTTCATGACATATGAAATACTTACCCAGATCATCACGAGTGTGACAAGGCAACAGGATTAGGATAAGCAATCTAATGAGTAATGCATGATTAAGCAAATATATTATTTTATCATAAAGTTATCACTAGTAGTTTAGATTATGATTAGTTTATTAATTAGTTAAACAAACCAACCTCTCAAACCATTGATTTACCTGCTTTCTATAAAATATAAAAATACAAAAAAAATCTTCTTTCAATCCCGTAGATCTTGGTTAAGCTCTGTTCGAGCCTTTCCAACCTATTCCCTTAGAGAACGATAACAACCCCCGAGTCTTGCCTATACTACGCTGCAACAATTAGGTACACTGCCTAGGGAGTTGTAAAACTTCTTGTTGAAGTCCTACGTTGTTGGGACTTAAAAGACCTCATGGATTCTCAAGAATATACTTATTCCTCATTTTACATAAATTAAAATTTTCTAAAAGTAATTATTTATAGTAAAAATTTTCCCACTTCTATTAAAACTGAATCTAATAATAATTCTAAAAAAACCCCCCCCCCCCCCCCCCCCCCCCCCCCCCCCCCCCCACCCCCCCCCCCCCCCCCCCCCCCCCCCCCCCCCCCCACCAAAAAACACACACCCCCCTACACCACCAAAAAAAACCCCCCCAAAAAAAAAAAAAAAAAAACAAAAAAAAAAACACACCCCCCCCCCCCCCCCCCCCCCCCCCCCCCCCCCCCCACCATAAAGTTACTGCTGTTAGTTGAAGTTAAGACTGCTCAGTGTTGAAGACTAAAATATAATTAAGTAGTTGTACTTGCTAGTTTGTAAATGTTAAAAGACTGCTGTATAAGATACTATTGTTAGTATATTTTGTAACTGCGAGTACTAAGGTTACTATTGCTTATGTTTATTACGTGCTGCTGTGAAAGGATTACACTGTTTGAGACTTCTACTGTCAAGAGGATAAAGATGAATTAAAGAGATAAAGATTGTTTGGAGAACAAGAATACTTGTGAAGATAAGTATTGATATATTTATGTACAAGATATACATAATGTATTTATTTAAAAGATTACGGTTATGTTTAGAAAAGATTATGATATCTTAGGAATTTATTGTAAGCCGACTAGGACTCCTTAGTCTATAAAAGGAGGCTCTAGGGCATTAGTTGAGAAATCATCTGGTTTGCATATAAGTCATCATAGTTGTCAAAGTCGATTAAGAAAAGCTTCAAGGTTGTAAACCCTAGTACTAAGTTAAGAGTACTCGTATTATTGATCTAATAACATTAGAGCGTTTGGTTATATCTTTGTTTGTTCAAGATTACTGTTTTATTCATAATACTTCTAGGTATTAAGGTGTAGATTCCGCATACACTTTAATATACATACAAAGTTTCTACAACAAGTTATTTTGGAGTTATCCAAGGTAATTTAACCTTAAACAACCTAAGGAATCGATCTAGGTTTGGGATCAACAAGTGGTATCAGAGCTTGTGTCTTGAAACTTTGATCTAGAAGAAACTATCAAGAAGAATCATTTACTCACAAGGAAGATATGGCTCCTATGGATTTTTCAGACTCAGAGGTATACACTGATAAAACTTGCTCTAAAACATGTTTGAAAAACTATGAAACTCTTAAGAAACAGTGTGATGATTTAATTGTTAAGCTTAATCAAACTGAATTTATAGCAGCTACTTATAAAAGAGGTTTAGCAACAGTAGAAGCTCAACTAATCGCATATAGGAAGAATGAGGTTCTTTTAGTGAAGAAGTTGCAGTTCTTTAAAGGTTGTAGCTTTTTAAGGTCTATGAATAATGTGTTAAACTGTGAGTTTGAAAAGTTAAGCAAGAAACAAGATGCATTGATTTTAAAATTAGAATTTGATAAGGCCTCAAAAGGACTTAGATGAGTTTTTAGGAAGTAAGATAAATGTGAGAGGTAAAAGGGTTTGGGGTATAGTGCTCAGTTACTCAACCTATCCTTTAATTGATAATAGACCTAAAGCTTGATCTGTCTTATTCTGGTCTTGAATGACATTCAAAGAGCCCGATTCAAAGGTTATGGTCCTGAGAATAGTGTGCAATGAGACTAATGTTGTTTGTGATAAAGAATCAGATAATTCTAAGGAAAATTCTGATGAGTCTTTGGTAGAAGAACAAGTATCACAAGACAAAAGTAGCTTTGTTGAATCTTCACCTAATGTTGATAAAGAAACTGTTTTTCCTGTTAATAAAAAGGTAGAGTTTACAAAACCTAAAAATCATGAAAAACGAGTTAAAAAGTCAATTAGGTATGCAGAAATGTATAGATCACAATCTCCTAGGGGGAATCAAACGAATTGGAATGGACAGAAGTCCAATCAACTAAGAAAAGATTTTGTGATGTATAAGAAGGCTTGCTTTATATGTGGAAGTTTTAATCATTTGCAGATTAATTGTGATAATCATCAAAGAAGAGGCATAGTATCTAGAAATAACTACAATAGGGTGGATGCTAAAACCACACACCCTAGTGTACTCAGGAATATGTCTCCAAAAGCAGTTTTGTTGAAAACTGGCCTCACACCACTTAATATGTTAGCGCCATTAAGATTGCTTACCCAAAAACAAACATTTCATATGTCTAATAAAGGACACAAATTTTCTAAACAAGCACAATCAACTGCTAAGAGGCCCTTTTATAAGCAAACAGCATTAACTAGAAGATATGTGCATGCAGTAAGAGACACTATTTATACTGGAAGGCCTAAGCAGTTATACTGCTAGGTCAATATTACAGGACAAGTTAATGTGTTAATGGTAAAAGGGGTAAATACTGTAAAGTCCTCAGCATGTTGGGTTTGGAGACCTACTAAACCTAATGGTGCATCACTTGCTTTTAAAAGACACAACTACATTGATGCACGAGGCAGATCCAAGTCAATAATGGCTTGGGTCCCCAAAGGAATCTAATTTCATTATTCTTTATGTGCAGGGCAAGCCACAACATGATGATAATGGATTAATATTATTAGGCTTCTTACTTAGTATTGCTGAGTATAATTAAAACTGTTAGTTATACTTAGGACTGTTTGTTAAAATTGTTAGTCATATTTAATGCTGTCAAGAAGAAAATACTTTGGATTTTGTATTTTTGGCTATGAACTAACATCTGCAGGTAAAGCATATTGAACTCCTGATGATTGAATGCTTCACCTTTGAAGTAATGTTTGAAGAAGAAAGTTAATGATCTTGGTTCACAGTTTTTAACTTTTATTCATGGGTTATGCATAAATATGGATCCTCATGAATTCTCACATGTCTATCTAGTCTTTTCTAGTATGCTTGTGATGAATAGAGGCATGTTGTTGTATAATTATTGAAGACAAAGTTAATACTGTTATACTTCTTTTAATATTGCTAGGCAGAAAATTACTACTGCCAGGCAAAAGTTAATGCTGTTGAGATGACATGGGCACCAAAGTTACAACTGTTTGACCAAATTCTTATCTCTTGAAGCATTGTTTGAGGGGAGGCTCCTTATTAATACAACCAAAAAGCATGGATGAAAGGATGTGTTATATCATAAGTATGTTCAAAAGAATCAAACACATCTAGGCATTTCTAAAGAGATCGGGAACCAAGGATACTAGTCTAGTGGTCCCCTTGAATAGGTTGGTAATGAGGCTGTCCTTAAGGAGTAGTGGTGACATAACTGGAAAGGGCCTGCATTACATGCTTCTAGCAAAGAAGCAGAGCAGGACAATGGTAACATCAAGTAAGACCTAATCCATGGCAACACTTAATAGATCAACTCCTTAGGGAATTGGTTTAGGTAGTGGTCCCAGGTGTCAAGATACCATATTGGGGGATGTGCATGCTCAAACTAGGTTTGAGATTACATCTAAATAGTCCAATGATCCACCTCTCTTAATAGGTTACACACTTGGAAGTGTGGAGGATATTATGAAACTATTGGAATTGATGGAATTTTGTACACAACTGTCATATAAAAACAGAAAGAGTGTTTTGGTAAGCCAAAAGAAATGAGAGATTAAGTGAGCTTAAAAATAGAAAGAGAGATGTGTGCATAAAAACAGAAATGAGTGATTATGTGAGCAAAAAGAATTAAGAGATAATGCGAGCATAAAAATAGAAAGAGAGTTTGTGAGAATCAAGTTTGATGATGAGAATTGCTTTTTGGAATGAAATTTAGGTAATTACTGGGTTATTGAAGTTAATGCTGCTAAGCATACAGTTTCTACTACTGGTATACTTTACTGCTGCTAAGCTTATGTTGGGTTCAGTTAATGCTGTTAGGCATATGTTAATGTTGTCAGTTTAAGTCCGAGGGTGTTTCTATAAATACTTCGATTAAGGGTTTCTCTTAATTCTTTATTCGATTTCATTCATTCAAATCCTCTCTAAACATAAAACCTAACTCAATTTTCATCTTTGATCATCCACGTCATCATCATGTCAAGCCCTAAGTTTGCTGAAACGTACAATGTGGTCGCGTTCTTGGAAAAACCTGTAGAAAGTAATGGGTTTCCCGAGATAATTGATTTCTTGAAAGAAAGTTTTGTTCATTATGCTTTAACAGTCAATCCAATCATCTACACATCTTGTATTGAACAATTTTGGACAACTGCCAAGGTACAAACAGTTAATGGAGTGGGTTAGTTACAAGCCCTAGTTGATAAAAAGAGGGTTATTGTTACGGAGTCAAGCATTAGGAGAGATCTTCACTTGGATGATGCAGAAGGTACTGATTGTCTTCCAACTGCTACTATTTTTGAAGATTTGGCACGTATGGGGTATGAAAAGCCTTCTCAAAAGCTTACTTTTTATAAAGCCTTTTTCTCTCCACAGTGAAAGTATTTCATTCACACTATTACATAATGTATAAGTGCTAAATCCACTGCATGGAATGAGTTCAGTTGTTCAATGGCTTCTTTGATCATATGTTTGGCAACAAATTAGAAGTTTAATCTGTCTAAGTACATTTTTGATGCTATGGTGAAACCACTTGGATGGAGGAGTCAAATTCTTGATGTATCTACGTTTTTAACAAGTTTTCATTAATCAACAACTTAGAGATATGTCAACTCATAAGAAGATTTTTGTTAATCCCTTTCATACAAAGAAAGTTTTTGCTAATATGAAGAGAGCTTGAAAGGATTTTTCTGGGAGAATAACACCTTTATTTGCTACTATGATGGTTCAAGTTTCTGAAGAAGTGGGTGCGGATTCAGGTCATCCAACTGATTCCACTCAAGTACCCATTCTTGATCAACCATCTACACCCTTTAAACCCAAGAAGAAACAAACATCTAAGAAGACTCAGAGACAAGAGGCAGAGGTTCCTCAAGATGAGACCGAGCATAAGGAAAGTGTACCCACACCTTCCAATGATCCACAACCTAGTGGTGAGGATAGCATGCAACTAACTGACTTGATGGTTTTATGTACGAAATTGCAAACACAGGTTCTTGATTTACAAAAAGCAAAGGATGCTCAAGCAAATGAGATTGCTGCTTTGAAGAAGAGGATCCAAAAGTTGGAAAAGAAGAAAATGTCAAGACCTACAGGTTTGAAGAGACTCAAGAAAGTTAGTATGTCTAGGAGAGTTGAGTCCTCTAAAGATCAGGAGAGTTTGGTTGCTCCTGAAGATGCATCAAAATAGGGGAGGAGTATTGCAGATATTGATGCTGATGTTGAGGTAACTTTAGTTGATGAAACTCAAGAAAGACAGGATGATGAATTGATATTTGATACTGGAGTTTTGGATACTGATGAGATACCTGTGGAAGCAAAAGTTGATGAGAAAGATGAACAGAGTTCTAAGCTTGATGATAGTACTGCTGGTGAAGCATTTACTTCTGCTAGTGTTGAAGATAGTGCTGCTCCTACAACTATTGAGAAAATCACTTTGGCTCAGACACTTATTCAGATCAAAGCAGCTAAGCCTAAAGTTGTTACTACTGCTGCTACAACAACAACAACTATAAGACCCAAAGCTAAAGGGGTAGTAGTACAGGAGCCAAGTGAGTTCAGAGTTCCACAAGAGGCATAACCTTCAATTTCTAAATACAAAGGAAAATGTATTATGGTTGAACCAGAAGTTCCTTTAAAAAGAAAAGATCAAATTGCTCTTGATGAACAAATTGCAAGAGATATTCAAGCTAAGTTGGATGCTGAGATTATAGAAGAACAAAAGCTAGCAAAGAAACAAGAAGAAGAAGCCAACATAGCATTGATTGAGTCATGGGAAAATACACAAGCTATGATGGAGGCTGATAGATTGCTGGCTGAAAGACTCCAATCAAAAGAAAGACAGGAGTTGACAGATAAGGAAAAAGGAAAACTGTTTATGGAACTAATGGAGAAAAGAAGAAAACATTTTACTGCACTCAGAGCATAAGAAAAGAGAAACAGACCTCCTACCAAGGCACAAAAGAGAACTCAAATGTCTACCTATCTTAAGCACATGGGTGGATACACATACAAACAGCTAAAGGGAAAGAGTTTTAATAAAATTCAAAAGTTGTTTGACAAGGAAATGAAGAGGGTAAATACCTTTATTGCTATGGGTTCTGAGGTATAGGAAAGCAAAGAAAAGAAGGTAAAAGGTAGTGAGCAGACAGCTAAAGGCAGCCGAAAGAAGATGCTTGGAAAGAAAAGAGCAAGAAAAGAGCAACAACAAGAATCCTCAAAGAAACAAAGAATGGAGGAAGACAAAGAGTCAGATGAAGTTAGTGAAGATGATGAAGGTAAATTAATGAAGCATTTGGTGATTAAAAAGGATGAAGATATAGCAATTGATGCTATACCACTTGCTACCAAATTACCTGTAATTATTGATTACAAGCTTCATAAAGAAGGTGTGTTGGTACATTATCAGTTGATAAGAGCAGATGGAAGTTCCAAGAGATACTCTTCAATGACAAGGATGCTACAAGGAATAGACAGAGAAGACTTGGAGGCTCTTTGGAAGATAGTGAAGACAAAGTATAGTGATATAAGGCCTGAAGATGAATTTGAAAGAGTGTTGTGGGGAGATTTGAAAGTTATGTTTGAACCAGACATAAGAAGTGATGTATGAAGAATGTTACATAGATACATGGTGACTGTTTGGAAGTTGATTGATTCATCAGGAGTTCACTTTGTAAGGTTTGATAAAACATTATCATTCACACTTTGTAAATACAGATGTTGGGACCTCTCTTTTGTAAAAACTCTGAAGAAATAATGAATGATAACTTATTTTCATAAACGACTCTTTTTTATCGTTTTCTATGATTATGACTATTGTACCTTGAAGTAATACCCCAGATTAGCTTCCGTTGCTATATGTAAAAATGGGGGTGTTACAGATATAGCAATTGATGCTATACCACTTGCTACCAAATTACCAGTGATTATGGATTACAAACTTCATAAATAAGGTATGTTGATACATTATCAATTGATAAGAGCAGATAGAAGTTCCAAGAGATACTCTTCAATGATAAGGATGCTACAAGGAATAGACAAAGAAGACTTAGAAGCTCTTTGGAGGATAGTAAAGGCAAAGTATGGTGATACAAGGCCTGAAAATAAATTTGAAAGAGTGTTGTGGGGAGATTTGAAAGTTATGTTTGAACCAGACAAAAGGAGTGATGTATGGAGAATTTTACAAAGATACATGGTGACCATTTGGAAGTTGATTGATTCATCTAGAGTTTACTTTGTAAGGTTTGACAATCTTTATATTTTTATGTTGGTTGAAAATAGATATCCCCTCACACCAATAACCATCACTAATATGCTAAACAAGAAACTTCAAAATGATCATCAAAATAAGATGTGCTATCAGCTGCTAAAGCTTATGGTAAAACATCAAAAAGGTAAATGAAAGGTTTGAATGCATCTTCCTGAGTATGATGAAGACTTTTAAAGAAGAAACTTGAAGATTCAAAAGATGAACATCAAGTTTAGGGGAGGATTGTTGGGACTTAAAAGACTTTATGGATTCTTTGAAGTTACTACTGCTCAGGTACATAATGGAAATTATGCTAAGTATTTAGTACTTGTAGTATAATGTTACCACTGCTAGTTACTACTATTAGTATAATTTAGTATTGATAGCATAAAGTTACTGCTATTAGTTGAAGTTAAGATTGCTTAGTGTTGAAGACTAAAATATAAGCTAAGTAGTTAGTGCTGCTAGTAGAAAAAGTTAAGACGGCTAGTACAAGTTACTACTGTGAGTATATATTAGTACTGCTAGTACTAATATTACTACTGCTTGTGTTTATTAGTGCTGCTGGTGAAAGGATTATAACTGTTTGAAGACTTTCTACTGTCAAGAGGATAACGACGAATTAAAGAGATAAAGATTGTTTGGAGAACAAGATTACTTGTGAAGATAAGTATTGATATATTTATGTACAAGATATACATAATGTATTTATTTAGAAGATTATATTTATGTTTAGAAAAGATTATGATATCTTAAGAATGCATTGTAAGCCGACTAGGACTCCTTAGTCTATAAAAGGAGGCTCTAGGGCATTAGTTGAGATATCACATCATCATTAGTTTTGCATATAAGTCTTCATAGTTGTCAAAGTCGATTAAGAGAAAAGCTTCAAGGTTGTAAACCCCAGTACTAAGTTAAGAGTACACGTATTATTGATCTAATAATATTGGAGCGTTTGGTTATATCTTTGTTTGTTAAAGATTATTGTTTTATTCATAATTCTTCTAGGTATTAAGGTGTAGATTCCGCATACACTTTAATATACATACAAAGTTTCTACAACAAGTTATTTTGGATTTATCTTAGATAATTTAACCTTAGATAAGGTTTGGGATCAACAGTGAAGGTTCAACAATACCCCCTGAACCCCAACCCACACCCTCTACCTCACAACCAAATGTTTTAGAACCTCAAACTAAATCACTTCAAATTGAAACACCTCCAACAGTTTCCCATGAACTTCAAACTGAAGCTCACATTAGGCAAATACTACCATCTCCATTTACATACCAAAGAAAACAAAGAAAGACTCAAAACCTTAGGAGAGCCAAAAAGGTCACTGAGTTACCTCAGACTAGTTTGCCTCTAGACCATGGAGCAGATGAGGTTGTCCATAAGGAGAGGGTGACAATGTGGAAAGGGCTATCACTACTGATGCTAGCTTAGTTGCAGTATAAGACAGTGATAACATAATTAGGACCCAGACCACGGCAATGCCTAATGTTGACATTCCTCAAGGAATGGATACAGGTGGCAGTCCGAGGCACCAAGAAACCATAGGGGATGCTCTTGCTCAGACTAGGTCTGAGAGAGTGTTTGAAAAGCCCAATGAACCACCTCTCCCAGAAGGTCACACATCTGGAAGTGGGGAGGGTAGCATGGAACATACTTTTGAATTGATGGACACTATACCACCTACACC
>BQNB010067942.1:0-30128 GCA_026074375.1 Tanacetum coccineum | reverse complement strand
TACTTTCTCTCATTAGAAAAATACATCATTCCTCCCACTTTCTCTCTCTAGTTCTTGGTTCATAGATCAAAAATTACTTGAATTCTACAATTGGTATCAGAGCTTTAGATGTCATTTGTTTTAAAATGGTCTTTCAAAATAAGTCACGAAATAAACGGATAAAGTTTTTGATAATAACAGATAATAATTATCAAGGGGAGTTAATTTATATTAACTACAAGAGCTTTAGATGTCATTTGTTTCAAACTTTAGGGACTTATTTTCACTTTTTTGAGACTTAGTGAATTCATGCTTTAAACTACATTTGATCAATATTGCCAACACTTCATAGTAGTAAAAGACTTAGAAATGTTTGGAAATAATCATATAGTTTTAAAAGCCGTGAAGTTGATTCTCACGAGATAGATTTAAGCTTAATATTTCTTCGAACATTGTAACACCCTCATTTCAGCGACATGTCGGCGGAAGGGTCAAATTGTGTTACGTCATAGCACAATAACTCAAATCATAGAAAACGACTCAAAAAGAGACGTTTTAAGAAAATTTCATTCATTCGAATAATAAAAGTTTACATCACGATCCCCAAATAAGTTTTACAACATCATACAATGTTTTACAAAACGTTTTCGAATGAACAATTATTTAGCGGGCCTTCATATCTCTATCAATCCGAATTACCTTCAAGTACCTGAGATAAAACATGCTAAAACGTCAACAATAATGTTGAGTGAATTCATAGAGTTTATATATATATGAACAATAAAAAATTTCCGAACACAAGTATCATTTTTCAAAATTATCAGGATATAACGATGTGGATCAGACAACGTTATAGGGGGATTATTATAAGCCTCATGACATCGAACCTTACCATATATATTCAGTATAATGCCCACTATACACCCTCGCTGTGAGTGTATCTTACTCTTTATACAATGCATTCGTGGTGTTATGTTCCCAACACAAGACGATAGCTAGTCGTCATGGATCGGAGGTGGTAATCTCCAAATAGTACTATTTCATGTATAAGCGTATGCCTTATTCCCGGCAATTAACAATTCTTGATATTTCTGCAGGACTTTTTATTTAGCGAGTTAAAGCTAACTTATATTCAGGTACCTTGTGTTCTATTTTAAAAACAAGCGTGTTATCTGCCTCGCGGGTTTATAAAACAATTTAAATAAAATTGCGAGGCTATGAACTCACCGTAAGAACAAGTAAATTAGAAAGATTATGAGTCTTGAGCGAGCGGGAAGTACTCCTAAGCACCTCCTAAAAGACGTGACGCGATTTAGTACGTAGAAAGTGACAATACGTAGAAATTAAACATGTGATCATGAGATGTGCTTCCGAGATAAGTATGGCATTTCACTAGAACTTACCCAAGTCCTTTTTAATCCCAAAATGACATGTGACCTGGTCTTATAGTCAAATGAACATCTACCAAGTTTCGGCTTCTAACTTTTATTTTATCATGGTGTACTATACGTTTTTAAATTTTTAGACTAGACGTAAAAAAACTATGTTTCTGAATTTAACTTGACTTCATGGACTCATATCTCCTAGCTCACAAATGTTCTATAGGCGAGGCTTTCACCCCTGGAAAGCTATTTGTGTCTAGTTTCCAGAAATGCAAGTCTCACAATTTACAAAGTTTCGTAACTATGTGAAAATACCATTTTACCCCTGGTTGTCCAAAACAGAAAGTTAGTAAAAAATTTACCCTTTACTAAAATAGCCATAAATCCCAAACCAAGATAGAAATGAAGGTGAGGTCAAAGGCTATGGTTTCCTTATGATGTCTACTACTGACCCAATCAAAAAGATCTATTATTTTATGGCAAAAATTTGGAGTTTAACTCGTATTCTAAACACATGTCCAGATTTGACCTATTTTCGTATTTTGACCATATCTCCCTCATCCGGAGGAGTTGGTTGAGCATCCAACTATCTCATATAGCTGAGACATATATCTAACTACCTATGAAATTTAATCATAGACCCCAAGCTAAATTTTTAGAGCTATGATACGTTTTAGCTACTGTTTTCAAAACAGTCCCAATATTTCAACTCAAAACCTTTTTAAACATCATTTTAATTATCTAAGACCTAACCCAATGCCATAACTAATCCAAAACACCCTCAAGATCATAATCATATAAATTATACAGAACCTAAACATCCATTTTCAGGATTAAAATAAAGAAAACAAGAAATAAAAAGGTATACAAATAAAAGAAAGATAGGCTTACCAAAATGAAATTTAGACTATTGAATCAAACAAGCACACCCCTTTCTTTGTGTTGGCTGACATACGAACCAAGAACCCAAGATTACCAACTTATAAACTTCCTAATATCACCAGAATCTCCCAAGAAGACACCAATCAAAAAGCTCAAAAAACTCAAGAAAACAAGCCCTAAACTCCTTCAAATCTTCATGAAATTGCACCAAACTTTACAAGAGACTTAAGGATGGTGTTATAATGGATAAAAGGAGTAGGAAAATTTTGTGAGGATGGTGGTGGTGGTCCTAGGGTGTACGGCAGCAATGGGGAGGAAGAAGAAAGGAGAGAAAATTTGAAATCTTGTGAAGTGAGAAGTTTGCATGTGTTGGAAAAATGAGATGTATGATTAGGTTTATAGAAAAGAGGAATGGGTTGAGTGTGGTATAACCACAAACCGTCCATTTGGCCTTGGAGGTGATAAAAAAATTTTGATTTTTATTTGTGTAAAATATAATTAAGTGTGGTGTAAGATTAATTAAGAAAAGGTAAAGTTTTAAGGTAAAAACGCGAGTTTTAGCAAGAAATTTTCGTAAACGCGAAACATAACGGAAAAATGAAAATGATGAAGATTATAATCATCGACGCTTAACGTAGGATTCGCCGATTCTTTGTAAACGTCGCGTAAATTACAATTGTAAACCCTAATTTCTTCCGGTTAATAGTGAGTTCACATCTCAACATAAAAATGAAAATTATATTTAATACTCGAGAATAAAATAACGACCTGAATTTGACGGATTGTCACAGCATTTCCCCCTAAAAAGGGATCTTCATCCTCGAAGATCAATTCATCTTGTTGCTCGCTTCTTGTTAAAATCGAAGAGATGAGGGTATTTCTTCCACATCTGGTCCTCCCGTTCCCAAGTATATTCCGGTCCACGACTCGAGTTCCATCGAACTTTAACTATAGGAATCCGACTTTGCTTAAGTTGTTTCACTTCTCTATCCATGATTTCAATGGGTTCTTCGATGAAATGCAACTTCTCGTCGATCCTTACTTCGTCGAGTGGAATGATAAGTTCTTCATCCGATAAACATTTCTTCAAGTTTGAAACATGGAATGTATTGTGTATTCCTTGAAGCTCTCGGGGTAATTCCAGTTTATATGCCACCGGACCTATTCTTGATAAAATCTTGAATGGTCCAATATAACGGGGACTTAATTTCCCACGTTTTCCAAATCGAACAACACCTTTCCACGGTGATACTTTCAGCATAACTTTGTCACCCACTTCGAACTCCAAAGGTTTACGTCTCACATCCGCATAACTTTTCTGTCTACTACGAGCAGCTAATAATCAGTTCTTGATTTGCACAATCATCTCTGTCATTTCACGAATCATTTCTGGTCCCGTGAGTTGGGCATCTACAACCTCACTCCAACATACAGGCGATCTACATTTCCACCCGTATAGAGCTTCGAAAGGTGCAGCTTTAATACTAGCGTGATAACTATTATTTTGCATGAAAATTCAGCCAAAGGAAAGTGCTTATCCCAGCCACTACCAAAGTCAATCACGCAAGCACGCAACATGTCTTCCAATGTTTGTATCGTCCTTTCACTCTGACCATCAGTTTCAGGATGGTAAGCAGTGCTCATATCCAAATTTGTCCCCAAAGATTTTTAAAGAGATCTCCAAAACCTTGACGCGAAACGGGGGTCTCTGTCTGAAATAATTGACACAGGCACCCCGTGCCTACAAACAATCTCCTTCAAATACAACCTAGTGAGCTTCTCCATTTTATACTTCTCATTCATCAGAATAAAGTGAGCAGATTTAGTTAATCAGTCAACAATGACCCAAATTGAATCATATCCAGATGGTGTTCTTGGAAGCTTTGTAATGAAATCCATCGTAATTCTCTCCCATTTCCAAACAGGGATTTCCGGTTGTTGAAGTAATCCTGACGGCTTTTGGTGTTCATCTTTGACTTTAGCACATGTCAAGCACTTACTGACATATGTCGCAATATCAGCTTTCATATTCGGCCACCAGTATAACTTTCTTAAATCATGGTACATTTTATCTGATCCAGGATGAATAGAATATTTTGATTTATGAGATTCCAACATGATTAGGTCTCTCAATCCTCCAAATAATGGTAACCATACTCGTCCCTTCAGACATTTCGTACCATCGGATCTAACTTCAAATGGCTCCCCTTCGCCACGAAATCCTTCGGCACCAATATTTTCCTTTTTGCACGCTTCAACTTGTGCATTTCGAATTTGTCTAGGTAAATTGTTATGTATCGTCACCACTAAAGCACGCACTCGAATCGGCTCCTTATCCTTCCTGCTCAATGCATCAGCGACCACATTCTCCTTTCCCGGGTGATAACGAATAACACAATCATAATCACTCAGAAGTTCGATCCATCTACGCTGCCTCATATTTAGCTCCTTCTAATCCAAAATATATTGTAGTCTTTTGTGATCGGTGTATACCGTACATTTAGTGCCGTACAAATAATGTCTCTATAATCGAAGAGCAAAAACCACCGCTCCCAACTCCAAGTCATGGGTCGTATAATTTTCTTCATTCTTTCTAAGTTGCCTAGAGGCGTACGCAATCACTTTTTCTCGCTGCATCAACACAGCTCCAAATCCTTTAAGAGACGCATCACAAAACACAACAAAGTCTTCGCTTCCTTCGGGTAGTGATAGTATTGGCGCACTACATAATTTTAGCTTCAATGTTTGAAATGCCTCCTCTTCGTCGTCGCCCCACACATACGGCTTATTTTTCTGAGTGAGTTTAGTTAATGGCTTGGATATTAGAGAAAACTCCTTAATAAACCTTCGATATTAACCTGCCAAACCCAAAAATTGTCGTACTTCCGTTGGTGTAGTCGGTGCAGCCCAATTTTTAATGGCTTCAATCTTTGCAGGGTCAACATGAACTCCATTACTATCTATCACATGGCCAAGGAATTGCACGGAATCAAGCCAAAAATACATTTTGAAAACTTAGCGTACAAATTTTTGCTCCTTAACAAATTCAAGATAGTCTTCAAATGTTTACCATGTTCTTCTTTATTCTTGGAATATATCAAAATGTCATCGATGAATACAATCACGAACTTATCAAGATACGGTTTGCACACGCGATTCATCAAGTCCATGAATAATGCAGGTGTATTAGTTAGTCCAAACGGCATTACTTGAAACTCATGATGTTCATAACAAGTTCTGAATGCTGTGATTGGAATGTCTTCCTCGCGGATGCGAAGTTGATGATAACCAGACCATAAATGAATCTTCAAATAAACACCAGAACCTTGCAGTTGATCAAATGAGTCATTAATCCTCGGTAATGGATATCGATTCTTGATCTTCAACTTATTCAGTATGCGGTAATCGATGCACATTCAGAACGATCCATCTTTCTTCTTCACGAACAAGACCGGAGCTCCCTACGGTGATGAGCTCGGTCGAATAAAACCTTTCTCCAACAACTCTTGCAGTTGATTGGACAACTCCTTCATTTTGGATGGTGCTAAACAATATGGTGCACGTGCCACAGGTGCAGCACCGAGGATAAGATCAATACAGAACTCAGCTTGCCTGGGTGGCAAAAGTCCAGGTAATTCTTCGGGAAATACCTTGAGAGAATCTCGGATGACAAGAACATATTTAAATCGCTTCTCCTTCGATACCGTTCCGGTTACTTGAGCTAGGAATAGCTCACAACCATTCTCGAAATACTTTTGAGCCTTAATGCACGAAACGATCTTCAAACAGGGATTATTTCTATTTCCTTTGATAATCAACGCCTTACCTTCCAGGGGAAATCCTAACCTTTTTCTCTCCACACAATATAGCGGCATCATATCATGATAACCAATCCATCCGAATTATGATATCAGAACTTCCTAGTTCTATAACCATTAGATCGATTGGAAAATAATGGTTTAAAAGATTAAGTGTACACCCTTTTCACACATTATTGGTACTTACTACTTCTCCATCGGCCAATTCGAGTTCATAGCTAGGAATAACTCACAACCTTTCTCCAATTAAAGGAATCAAGAGACAGAGTTAGAAATAAAAGAGCAAAGTCAACGCGTGATTTACACGGGCAAATTTTGAGTCAAAAGAAAGGCTAATACCATAATGGATATGCATAAATCTCATACTTTCCTAATTCGTTATTCACCTCTAAACGCATCTCAGAATTTTACCCACGTTACTCAAAGGAGGATTAGTCGAAAAGAAATGATAGGAACGTCGAAACTTCAAGTCGCATCTTTCTTGTCGAGGCACCTACAAGCAGCAGTCTTGTAAAGAATGCGCGATCAACTTTTTTTTTTCTTCGTCAAATGCCTAAAAGGGTGACACGTGTTGTTCGAGTTGTCCACCGCCCAAATCACGCCATCAACGTGGTTGTTTTGATAATGTTTTTGTGTCAGGGTCAATACAACAAAATTGAATTTCAATTTGGTTTCTGCGGTAATTTTCTCGTTGATAAATGGAGATTTTTTGATTTTTTCGATTGAAAGATTTTTATCTTGGATTATTTGTCCCATAAGCTGATAAGCCATACGGACAGCATGATCAATAGTAGCTGGTTGCGACGAGGTCACATCACCACGTATGTTCTTCGATAATCCACGAATGTATTGCTCCACCTTCACCTGCTCAGGCTCCACCATTCTAGGACACAACAGGGCCAGTTCATGGAATCGGTTTGTATACCCATCAATATCAGTCCCTTTTAATTTCAAGTTGTACAATTCTTGCTCCAGTCTTTGCAACACACTTCGAGGACAAAACTCCTCGGTCATCCACTTTCTTACTTCAGCCCATGGAGTACCATTAGCAGCATCAATACCCATGGAAGCAGTTCTTCCATTCCACCAAGTCAACGCACGACCTTGGAGAGTGGCGGTTGCAAATTTCACCTTATCCTTTTCCCTACAGTCACTTATTCGAAACACAGATTCCAATTTCTCAAACCACTGACATAATCCCACGGCACCTTCAGTGCCTTTAAAAGGGTGTGGGTTACACTTCATGAATGTCATGTAAGTACACCCAGTAACTTCGGCCTCTACTGGTCCGGCACCACCAATTCCAGCACCATCGGCTCCAGCGCCACCGGCTCCAGCACCACCGGCTCCAGCACCACCGGCTCCAGCACCACCGGCTCCATCACCACCGGCTCCAGCACCACCGGCTCCAGCACCACCGGCTCCAGCACCACCGGCTCCATCACCACCGGCTCCAGCACCACCGGCTCCACGGTTCATATTTGCCATAAATTCATTCATGGATGTGGTAACTTGATCTCTAATAATCTCGCGCATACGAGCCTCAGACATAGCTTTTGGCGGCATGATCCTGTTACAACACAAATCAAATCATAATGAGTATTCATTCAATGATTGTATTAAGCAAAAGGAACAATTTAGAAGAAACAATAAAAGAAAGGTAACAACAACACAACATAGAATTAGAACCAAAAGATAGTCATTTCATTAATCACCAACAAGTTACAAGTTGCATTGTCATACATTACATGTCACCATCTAATGCTATACAACTCCAAAAGACTAGTCCTACTAACTGACATCGCAGTTTAGTTAGTGATTTACAAAAGATACTACAAATGATAAACTAATCTACTAAGAGTCACTAGGTGGTCCACGTGGCTCGGAAGGTCCCTCGGTCCCATCAGAAGAAGATTTCTTTGATTTCTTTCTCGGACGCTCGGTATCCTCCTCATCAGATGGAGGCTTCGGAACAGCCCCAATACGAACCATATCTAAATAAAACCTCTTGTTCCACACTTGGGACTCGTGTAAACTCCTCTCAGCAATATCACGCTCCATACGAGCCCACGCCAACCTAGTCTCAGTCTCAGCTTGACATGTACCCAACTCAGTCTCCATAAGTCTAGCTCGTGCACGGGTTGCATCCAAATCACATCTCAAAGCCCAAGGTGCCAATCCACCAACATAGGATGAGTCACGAGCAGAAGATGACTCTCCTACCTTATATAAGCCCCTCGGAAAGTCACGAATAGCATAAGGCTTTTGGGTAGAAGTCCTAATAGTAGCCTCGGGTATAACATCGACCTCGGGTGCAGCCTCAACCTCCTCGTCCTCCGACTCAGAATCAGACGATACAGAATCAGATGACTCTGCATTAGGCGGCTCAGCAATAGGTGGCTCGGAATCAGAAGACTCGGCAGGTGGGGGCGGGGTTTGGTCACCCTCCACCTCATAAGGAAAGATCAACTCTGCCTCATCATCAACCTCAATCTCGACATCCTCATCCTCGATATCCTCATCATTAACATTCTCATTCATATCATCATCCTCCTCTAACCAACCATTCATATTACCGGGTTGTGGGTTAGGGTGTTGGGCAAACTGATCCCCATGCCCAATATTTGGTTCCGGTTCTTCTTCGGGTTCTTCCTCAGGTTCTTCTTCAGGTTCTTCTTCAGGTTCTTCTTCAGGTTCTTCTTCCTCATCCCCATTATAATCTTCTTCAGGTTCTTCTTCAGGTTCTTCTTCCTCATCCCCATCATAATCTACTAACTCCTCATCATCGGGAATGTCAACCATTTCGTTGGGATCATGGGCATCCTCAACGTGGTTCGGCTCGGGAATAGCTTCGTTCGACTCGTTAGGGAAGTTAGGGTTCTCCATGACAATCTGCGTCGTATAATTATCTCGTATTAGTATTAAATAATTACATAATTAACATTTAATAAATTTACAACATATATATAATTTCATATATATATCAAAATAAAACTTCTCAATCTGGTCTTGTCGGTAATTCGGAGATTCTTCTTGCACCGTTATAGTCAAAAGATTTCAAAAATTCTTTTGTTCATTTTTCTTCTTTTGAAAATCTTTTGTTCTCTATAACTTAAGCTCTTGATACCAATCTGTAACACCCTCATTTCAGCGTCATGTCAGCGGAAGAGTCAAATGGTGTTACGTCATAGCACAATAACTCAAATCATAGAAAACGACTCAAAAAGAGACGTTTTAAGAAAATTTCATTCATTCGAATAATAAAAGTTTACATCACGGTCCCCAAATAAGTTTTACAACATCATACAATGTTTTACAAAACGTTTTCGAATGAATAATTATTTAGCGGGCCTTCATATCTCCATCAACCCGAATTACCTTCAAGTACCTGAGATAAAACATGCTAAAACGTCAACAATAATGTTGAGTGAATTCATAGAGTTTATATATATATAAACAATAAAATTTTCCGAACACAAGTATCATTTTTCAATATTCATCAGGATATAACGATGTGGATCAGACAACGTTATAGGGGGATTATTATAAGCCTCATGACATCGAACCTTACCATATATTCAGTATAATGCCCACTATACACCCTCGCTATGAGTGTATCTTATTCTCTATACAATGCATCCGTGGTGTTATGTTCCCAACACAAGACGATAGCTAGTCGTCACGGATCGGAGGTGGTAATCTCCAAATAGTACTATTTCATGTATAAGCGTATGCCTTATTCCCGGCAATTAACAATTCATGATATTTCCGCGGGACTTTTTATTTAGCGAGTTAAAGCTAACTTATAATAATCAAGGCTACTAGCATACATTCGGGTCCCTTGTGTTCTATTTTAAAAACAAGCATGTTATCTCCCTCGCGGTTTTATAAAACAATTTATATAAAAATGCGAGGCTATGAACTTACCGTAAGAACAAGTAAATCAGAAATATTATGAGTCTTGAGCGAGCGGGAAGTACTCCTAAGCACCTCCTAAAAGACGTGACGCGACTTAGTACGTAGGAAGTAACAATACGTAGAAAATTAAACATGTGCTCATGAGATTGTTTTTTATTTCCGAGATAAGAGTGAGGGCATTTCCCTAGAAACCTTACCCAATCCTTTTAATCCAAAAATGAATGATACCCTGGTACTTATAGTCAAATGAACATCTAACCAGTTTTCGGTCTTCTAACTTTTATTTTATCATGTTGTACTATACGTTTTACAATTTTTAGACTAGACGTAAAAACTAGGTTCCTGAATTTAACTTGACTTCATGGACTCATATCTCCTAGCTCACAAATGTTATATAGATGAGGCTTTCACCCCTGGAAATCTATTAGAGTCTAGTTTCCAGAAATGCAAGTCACACAATTTACAAAGTTTCGTAACTATGTGAAAAGACCATTTTACCCCTGGTTGTCTAAAACAGAAAGTTAGCAAAATTTTACCCTTTACCAAAATGGCCATAAATCCCAAACCAAGATAGCAATGAAGGTGAGGTCACTAGGCTATGGTTTTCCTTATGATTGTCTACTACGACCCAATCAAAAAAGACTATTATTTTATGGCAAACTATTAGAGTTTACTCGTATTCTAAACACATGTCCAGATTTGACCTCTTTTCGTATTTTGACCATATCTCCCTCATCCGGAGGAGTTGGTTGAGCATCCAACTATCTCATAGAGCTGAGACATATATCTAACCACCTATGAAATTTAATCACAGACCCCAAGCTAAATTTTTAGAGTTATGATACGTTTTAGCTACTGTTTTCAAAACAGTCCCAATACTTCAACTCAAAACCTTTTTAAACATCATTTTAATTATCTAAGACCTAACCCAATGCCATAATTAATCCAAAACACCCTCAAGATCATCATCATATAAATATTTAAAAAATCTAAACATCCATTTTCATGGATTAAAATTAAAGAAATCAAGAAATAAAAAGGTAGAACAAATAAAAGAAGGATTAGGCTTACAAAAATGAAGATTTAGACTAGTGAATCAAACAAGAACACCCTTTCTTGTGTTGGCTGAATTCGAACCAAAGAAATCCAAGATTACCAAGCTTATAAACCTCCTAAATATCACCAAGAATCTCCCCAAGAAAACCCCAATCAAAAGCTTCAAGAAAACTCAAGAAAACAAGCCCAAAACACCTTCAAATCTTCATGAAATTGTACCAAACTTTGCAAGAGGCTTTGGGATGGTGTTATAGTGGATAAAAGGAGATGAAAAATTTTGTGTGATGGTGGTGGTGATGCTAGCAATTTCGGCAGCAATGGGAGGAAGAAGGAAGAAGAGAAATTTTTGAAATCTTGTGAAGTGGAATGGTTTTGCATGTATGGAAGAATGGGATGGTATAATGAGTGTTATAGAAAAATGAAATATGATGTTGTGTGTGGGTAAGGAGAACCGGCCTAGGGCCTTGGGTGATGGGAAAATGTATTTTTTTTTTGATTTTTATGTTATAAGTTTTATTAAAGTATTGTGTAAAGTATAATTAAGAAAAGGTAAAGTTTAAGGGTAAAAACGCGAGTTTTAGCAAGAATTTTCGTAAACGCGAAACATAACGGAAAAATGAAAATGATGAAGATTATAATCATCGATGCTTAACGTAGGATTCGCCGATTCTTTGTAAACGTCGCGTAAATTACAATCGTAAACCCTAATTTCTTCCGGTTTTGTCGTGAGTTCATATCTCAACATAAAAATGAAAATTATATTTAATACTCGAGAATAAAATAACGACCTGAATTTGACGGATTGTCACAGCATTTCCCCCTAAAAAGGGATCTTCGTCCCTGAAGATCAATTCATTTTCTTGCCCTTTTCTTGTTAAAGTCAAAAAGATGTGGGTACTTCTTCCACATTTGGTCTTCTCTTTCCCAAGTGTATTCCGGTCCACGACTCGAGTTCCATCGAACTTTAACTATCGGGATTCGACTTTGCTTGAGTTGTTTCTCCTCTTTATCCACAATTTCAATTGGTTCTTCAATGAAATGTAATTTCTCGTCGATCCTTATTTCATCCAAAGGGATAACCAGATCTTCGTCTGATAGACATTTCTTCAAGTTAGATACATGGAATGTATTGTGTATTCCTTGAAGAAGCTCTCGGGGTAATTCCAGTTTATATGCCACTGGACCTCAATTTCTTGATAAAATCTTGAATGGTCCAATATAACGGGGACTTAATTTCCTACGTTTTCCAAATCGAACAACACCTTTCCACGGTGATACTTTCAGCATAACTTTGTCACCCACTTCGAACTCCAAAGGCTATTGCTCACGTTCAATCTGCATAAACTTTTCTATCGCACTACGAGGAGCTAATAATCGGTTTTGATTTTGCACAATCCTCTCAATGTCGTTTCACGATATCATCTTCTGGTCCCTGTGTGGTTGGGCATCTCCAACTTCACTCCAACATTACAGGCGATCTCATTTCCTTCGTTTAGAGCTTCGAATTCGGTGCGGCTTCGCATAGACTAGCGTTGATAACTATATTGTATGAAGTTATAATATAGAGACCGATTCAAAAGAGAGTTTTTTGAAAAATTAGTTTCATTATTTATTCATTCAGAGTTTTACAAAAGAGGTCCCAAAATCTAGAACATAAAGCGGCTTGAATGATAACAATTTGTAGCACCATCACGCGACTAAGTCCGTGCCACTCGTGCCTTAAACTTGCTCAATTACCTTGATACATGCTTAACGAGTCAACACAAATGGTGAGTGAAAATTCATTAGGGTTTGTATGATAATAAACAGTGAGATTCGTTTGTTATAACCCATTTTACAAAAAAAGTATTGTAAATGATTGCATGAACATTATAGGAAAATCAGTATTATTGCATTGTGGTATTATATAATTGCGTCTAAGCTCATGGCACACAAACTGACTTGTGTATATATCAACAATGATATATATAATGATAATGGCCCTCGGTGTAGGCAATTATCATATACCTATGAGATTCAAATATAGTGTGTTTGGTTACCTATTCGGCTAACACAAACAGGATTCGTCAATCCCGATAAGCCTATCCACAATATTCGCGTTCACTCGCAAGTGATTAATGGTCCATGATAGTGAGGGTCTTTTGGCATAAAGGTGGACTTTAGACATTAGTTGCGCTCTCGCGCTCGCATATATTAGGGATAGCATATAGTTTGAAAAACACTTGTATTAATAATTTATAGCATGTATCTCCCTCACGGGTTTATGAAAACATTAAAGAGATTTAAAAGTGAGGCTATGAACTCACCTTAACAGTACAGTGAAATCTGATTGATGGCAAAAGTATATGAAATGAAAGTAACGGCTTCGTCACCAAATGGGTACATATGTCTAGTTTACTTTGTTGAATTTAGTTTTAGTAGATTGTAATATCATTTGATTTGAACTTATTTTGGATTATTCTATCACTGTTCGGGCCATCATAATTCAGAGGTCATGTAGTAAACGTTTGAGGAGCCAGGGCACTTTAAATCGTAAACCCAACAAACTCGTCAAAACGTATACCCAAATGAAACCCCCCAGATGAAGATCCCTACTAACGTGGTACGATAAATCGTTAAATTTTTCAAAAGCTAGTTGATGATAAGTTACGTTAAATATGTAACGTAATTTGATTTATAATGCGACGATCGGTGATTAATAACGACAAATGTGTCGGGTTTTAATAAAATCAAGTTTTATAATATTAATATATATTTTTATAATTTATATATAAAAATATAATATTTTATTAAGTTTGCAAAAATGGCAAAATATACCCTTGGATTATAAACTTTTACAAGTTTAGTCCTTTATATATAAAGTATATACAATTTAAACCTTTAACTTTGAAACTTGGCAAAATAGGTCCTTAATAATTATAACTTTGAAATAATGACATTTTCAGCCCCTATAGTTATAAGTTTCAAAAAGTTACAATATATACCCCTTGCATGGAAAATAATTTACTAACCGAGTCAAAACGCCATGCAGCACTTCCAACCACACCCTTATTTTAAGATCTAATGATATTTGTAGGTTATAGCTTATTAGAATAAGCAAAAATAAGATGTTTTAACGTAACAAAAGTTTAGAAAATGGATTTGTTAGTTAAAAAATCAAAACGACTCATTTTTAGGGTTTTTATCAAAAATACATAGGTTTGAGGATTCAAAGCTTCAAACAAGAGTTCATGCATGATCTTAAGAGTATTATGAACATTCATATACAGATTATAAGCTTATAGAATAAGATCTTAGGCTTACTTGAGCTAAATGGTTTCAAGACTTCGTTTTTCTTGCTTCTTGGCTTCTATTCTGAGCTTAGGGACTTCTCTTGATCTTCTATTACTGCTATGAAAGTGTTAGAATTCCATTTGTGGGTAAGAGATGAGATGTGGGGGATGATTTGAAAGAACATGTATGTATGCCTATTTATAGTACTTGAAACAATTAAGAACCAAGTTTCCTTGGTAGACAAGTGTTAGGACATGTAGAGGGTGATTATTAGTAGCTAGGAAGTGAGTCTTACAAGCTAGAACTAGCTAGGATTGAAAGGTGGAAGGATTTTGGGGTGTTTGTGTATTTGGCTAGAAAGAAACAACAAGGTGATGATGTAGCTTCTTGGTGGCTATGGAATGTGTTTGAGGTACTTGTAAGCTGCTATAGAGATGTCATGGAGGTGCTAGGGTGAGGGTGTGATGATATCATGGTGGTTCTAACGTTTTAGAGGTGTTGGTTGCATTTATACATGGCTGTTTTTGGAAGCCAACATCAGGTCTGTAAAATGGTGCAATTTACAAAACTGTAACTCCGATGAAGGCTTATATAGTGAGCATGGTTAGAAATTGCGTCTCTATAACTTTTAGTTTTAATATTTAGGGGTTACATACAAAATTAGAGATAATAGTAGTTTACCGCTCACTCGCGGCGTGCAAAATCTCGCAGCTCACGATACAATTAACGGCTATAATTAATTCATCCGATATCAAATCGGGTTGATTCCACCGGAAAAATGATCACAAGACATAGGGCTACAACCTAGTATTTTCACTTAATATCCAGAACCTATTGATTTTTCTCAGTTCCTTTGTTTTATCAACCGATCAGATTTCTTGAAAACTATAAATTAGTCTTAAGGGCTGTATACGAATTCCTATGGTTTTATGATTTTGGTTTAGGGTTAGATGAATTAGGATTTTTAGGATAGGGTTTAAAAGTTGTGCATTGATACTTGTATACATGCTTTAAAGGCTTGTACATTTATTTTATATGTATACATTACATATAATTAGGGTTTTGATATAAACGTTTAACGTTTAAAGCCTATTTTGATATAACGTTGCCAACAATGGAATGTTAAATGTGATAAAGTACTTGGTTCAATATTGATGTTAAGATATATGAATTGCATATTCGATGTTTTATGATATAAAATATAGATATAGATGACATAAGTAGGTTGTGTGAACTTGTTTAGTTTGCTATGTAAACAATGTTACATAATTAGATGTTGTACAGCGGAAAAATTTCCGTTATTAAATGTGATTCATCAACGATCAATAAGTTGATATTTCATTGATGAAAATTTTAGGTTGTTATATCATGCATGATCAAGTCTCTCGGATTACCAAAGAGTGGTAACCAACTTCGATTCTTGATACCTCGGGTTCCATCAGGACGTATTTCAAATGATTTATCCATTCCTCGTAGGTTTTCAGCCTTGATGTTTTCTTCTTTGATTGCCTCAGTTTGAGCTTTGAGAATTTATGAGGGTAAGTTTGGATGAATGGTCATAACTAATGATCTAATCGGGAGTGGTTTGATTCGTTCCTTCCGGCTTAAGGCATCTGCTACAACATTTGCCTTTCTAGGATGGTAGTGAATCTCACAATCGTAATCTGCAAGCAATTCTAGCCAACGGTGTTGCCTCATGTTCAACTCTTTCTGATCAAGGATATGCTGAAGACTTTTATGATCAGTGAACACAGTACATTTGGTGCCATACATATAGTTAGTTGGTCTCTTAAATTTTAAGAGCGAACTCGTATTGCTCTATTCGAGATCATGAGTGGTATAGTTTTCTTCATTAGGCTTAAGTTGTCGAGATGCATATGCAATAACCTTTCTCTATGTTCATTAACCACCGCTCCTAGACCTTGATGGGATGCATCACAGTAAATAACAAAATCATCATTTCCTTCTGGTAATGCTAAGATTGGAGCTTCACATAGCTTCTGTTTAAGCAGTTGAAAAGCCGTCTCTTGGTCTTCGCCCTAGATATAATTCTTGTTTTTCTAGGTTAATTCGGTCAAAGACTTTGCAATCTTCGAGAAATCTTTGATAAATCTTCGATAATAACCAGCGGAGTACCTAAGAATTGACGTATTTCATGTGGGTGTTAGTTAGGAGATTTGTCCTAATTCTTGACTGCTTCAATCATTGGCGGGGTCATACATGAAGTCCTTGACTATCAATTAAGTGTCAAGAAATTGCACGATACAGAATCCAGAAATCATACTTGGAGAACTTGGCATACAACTTCTCTTTCTTGAGTAATTCTAGGATTATTCTTAGATGATTTGCGTGCTCTTCTATTTATGAGAGTGGATGATAATATCATCGATGAACACTATTACAAATTTGTCCAAGTATGGTTTACACATACGATTCATGAGATCTAAAGAACCACTTTTATAAGAAAAAAATATCATGAAACTGATAAAACGGATAAGATATATGTTTGCATCAATAAATTATGTTTTTGTATTTTACAAATTTTTATTTGTTTTTCATTTTTGAAAAAGAAACAAAATATTTTTGTTGTGTTTATTTTTTTTTAATTTTGTATTTTGTTTTTGAATGTATTTACAAAATTTATTTATGTATGATCTTTCATTCAAGAAGATAACTTTGCTAGACGTTTCAACTCAGTCGGAGTCATACATCGCATACCAATCCTGTAAACTAAGTACTCAAACCATTCCTTGGGAAGGGCTTTAGTAAATAGATTAGCAAGTTGGTATTTAGCCCCGACAAAGTAAAGTATCAGATTATAATGTGCTTTGTACGAGAATGTTGTACCAGATTGCATGATATAGTAATTGCGCTTTTTGTATCACAATACATGAGAATCGTATTGTAACGAAATCCATAGTCGAGTAGTTGCGTCCTCATCTAAATGACTTGTTGTGACAACCATGATTTGAGCAGGTTAGTTTATACCTTTAGAAATGGCTAAGTGTCCATTTTGTATGTTTTTTGCGTGCTATGTGTTCATTATGTAGGTTGAAGTGGTTACATATGTGCATGATGTCATTTTAGAGGTAAATGATTATCTTATTTTGTGTGCATATGAGTTTGGTGTTAAGTATTCTATTTGTTCACATGTGGTGATAATGGAAATGAAAGACGTGTTGCATGCATTGCTACGTCAATTCTTGGTTTTTAAGAGTTAAGCGTTTATAAGAAGTGTAAGTTATTGGAAAGGAAGCATGTGAGTGAAATATGGAAGTTTACAGTAAAGTTTCCATAAATAGAAAGTGAAATGTAAAATGAAAAGTTATTTTTAGACTGTCTAGTAGGTGGCGTTTAGGTAAAAAGGTTTAATCAAATTAGCTTAGGTTTTTATAAAAACTTAAGGTAATGACGTAAATTAGTTAATTAATAAATTAATAAATAAAATATAAAATATATATATTTATTAAGGGGGCCGGTTTTGGTTTAAAAGAAAAAAAAAGTATTTTTTATACAATCACAATTTGGGCTAGACTAGGACTTATTTAGGATATAAAGAAAACCCCAAACCCAAATTTAGCCCATTCTTTTTCCCCTCTTTCTTGTGTGTGTACGAACTCAGCCCCCAAAACCCTAAGAAGAATTGATTTTCATTGCTAGATCCAAGAGTCAATCAAGAGTGTTGTTTAGGTGCTAATCATCGAGGTAAGTGTGTTCATCCAAGTTTAAATAATGCATGCATGTAACACTTATGATGGTGGATTCTAGAGTTTCATAAAATACAGAATATTATTGATGTTTAATGATGCTATAGTGATTAGGGCTTGATTAGGGTCATGTTCATGCAATTGGTTAGGTTAGATTTGCGTTAAAACTTGATTTAGGGTTGAGCAGAATTTTGGGTCATGTTCAACGACTGATATCTAGATGATAAAAACATGTATTGATATGTTTCTTGAGTCTATGAATAAGCCAAAAGAGTCTACTTTCCATAAAATCAGGCCTCAAAGGTTTTTAAGTCGGGAAGTCATTCAAATAATGTTTGCAACAAAAGTGGTCAAAACAGTAAATACGGGTCCGAATTAGGTCATGTTTATGAGGGTGAAACCCTAACTTAAAAGTGGAATTAAGCTTCGAAATTCTACAGTAGTTAAGTTCCATATGTCTATTGACAATCTCGTGAAAATTAGCCTCTGAAAGCATGTCTAAGTATGGTAGTTAGAGTGATATATTTTGGTGTGCAATCAGATCCGAATTAGGACAGTTTTGAAGTTTGATTTTATTTGAGGTAGTTACACATGTAAGTAATACTTGGGAATCACAAGGTAGTTAATATACTCATAAATGAACATGGGTGATTTTTTGTATAAATTATAAAGGTCATTAAGTAAGGGTTTTGAGTACGTAAATAGACACTAAAATCCTGCAATTCTTATTTAATTATAAGTAGCTAGTGTAAAGTGTTAATGAGATGGTTAAGGTTGGGCATGGTTTCAGGGTGACCTATGATAGTTAGCTAAACCCTTATACATCCATCATATGTGTGTTACATGGACTAGAGCTTTTAGCTTGGTCGCGTGTAACCGTGTTTATTTATTTGTATAGTTGCGTGTTGAGATTTGGAAACTGCGTTTGAGTATTCAGGTGAGTTTCATAGTCCCTGTTTTCACATCGCTTTTAAATTGGGATGGAAATGATGCAAATGGATTTGAAATGTTCTAATTACTATGATTATGTGTCTTTATTTTGAAAGTTTATGGACTTTACTTGGCTATTGTATGTTATGTGCTAAATGCTTATGTGTATTTGGATCGGGGGTAAACGTTGAGGTAAGAGGTTTTCGCCTACTTGGTGTGGGTATGAACCTATTTGTGTGCTAATACGGTACCAAGAGTCTGGGATTTAGGGATTTCATTCCACTCCATGACTATTTTTGTTGCATTGGATCGAGGGACACGTTCCGTCCCAATTGAGATTTTTAGTTACCCCCCCCCACACCCCCACCCCCCCCCCCCACCCCCCCCCCCACCCCCCCCCCCCCCCCCCCCGCGCATGAATGCTAGCATGTATAAAATCAGCTTATTTGTCTGCCATAGTTTATTTTCATAATCACAGTAATTGATTTAAAATCTTATATTGGTTTTCGCAAAAACGCTATGACACATCACGCAAAACATTTGGTGACGTTTATAAGCCTCATTTTCAGTGATCCGTTATGAAGGTGTTGAAGTTAATAAAAGTAGCTAGAGAGACCATTAGGATGGCATTGGAAGTTCTCATTTGATTGTCGTCTAGTATTTGTTTGCATGAATTCTTGAATGTTGTTAGTTTTTATAGGTTGCGAGACATTGTCTTTGTATTGATGAGACCCCTTTTTCATTAATACAAGATGTCGTTATTTTGTTTTTGGTATTGTCATGATACATCGTGTCTTTTATATTAGTTATGCATGTATTAATCTCTATTGTTTACACATTGTGTTGACATGATATCCATGAATGTTACGCTAGGTTTCCTTTTCCACCCCACCTTGGCTGGGGTGTGATAAATTGTATCAAGCCTTTTGTTATAGAGAAGTAGTGTTTGGCCTAACTATAACTCTAAGGATTCCCTTAAGTATAGTTTGCATTTTATGGCTTACGTGTTTATGTACGTATCTACCAACTTTCTTGCTATTCAAAGCTTGTATATTTGTTCCTAATTGTCTACTACTATATAATATATATATATATATACGTTTTTATTATTGGGATCTAATAGTATGTACCCTTCCTTATTATTTTAGTCATGTCTCTCTCTAACCGTAATAGAATCTATGTGTTTAGCTACCTAGGCGTTTTTGTATTCTTGCTTTCTTTGAGTTTTATTTCGACCTACGGGCTACTCGATAGCTTATGATTCAAAAGAGGATCCAGTTGAGGAGAAGCCTCTTAAGGAACCGAATGAGGAAGGTTAGTTAGAAGTGTCGGAGAAGGAGGCCGACTCAGATCTCTTGTCGGATGCTCGTAGCAGGCATGGACCCGCGGAGTCGGATGACTCTTGCGAAGGCAAAGTCAAACCCAAGCGAGGCCCAACATGAGTTTATTTTGTCTTTTACCTTGTCACGATGCTATTGATTATTTCTTTTGGATATTTCGTATTTTGGAGGCGCTGCGAGACTTTCGTTCCTTTATGTCGTTTCGATTTTATTTTTATATAAGTAAGTAGTTCTTTGATGGAGCATCTTTTTCTGTGTTATATTAGAGTGGTTTAAGATGTGCGGTGTGGTATATGTGCTTATATGTGTGTTATCATTGAGAGGTGTAGTCTTGGAAGTAAGTATATATGTGAAAGGATGCAATTATAATTATGGTGGCCAACATAATTATAAAGGCATCACACACGTAGACTTGTGACAATGATTGCATTGATCGGTGTTTGCTTGTTAGTTGGTTATGAAGAGATGGTATATAATGTGTCGGGTTGTTATTATCGTATAGATTATTAAGTTAGTAAAGTTTTCCCACTTCTATAATATCGCCATGCGGATTACCCCGGATACCCGTTAAGCTATTATTATGATTATTGAGTTTGTTCGTCTGCTCGATTAGATCGCTCGGCATGTTACCCCTCATTTTATCATCCTTGCTAGTATCCAAGATTCGCGGTAGTGATGATCTAACTTTTCTATTCGACGTCTTGATGAATATTGTTGTTCATGATCACTTCTTTAGATATTGGTCACGTTTCATTGTTCTTTCGTGTAAGGATTACTCGTATGAGTATCAAAATTTTCTTTTAAGCACTAATTGTTCTAACATATTAGTGCGGATCATTACTTCGTTCTTTATATATCCTTTGGTTTTGGCAACATGCTGAGACATGTTAGTGCCGACGCTTTTCAATGGTTATTCTTTGATCGTTGATACGGAGAGTCTTTTACGTTCTTCGTTTTGGATCGTAATGTCCTTCGAAATGAAATTATCTTGAGCATGTACGCTTTACAGTTATTCTGACTAATGGGTACATGGTACTTTCTTTCGCTTTCAAACAATAAAATTTTGTTAGAGTCTTAACGGTATTTTACAATCTCTTTTGGTATTACGATTTCCTTTGTTTGAGTAACTTTTTTATATTAATGTTAAATTTGAAAACCATTTTGAATAAATATCTTGATGTGTTTATTTTGGGGAAAACTATATTGAAATTCTTTAGGAATACAAAGGAAACATTTATGAGAATGTCTCTTTTAAGAAAAACTATGTTTTATAATAAATTTTGAAACTAAAATGATAATTAGTATGACTGACAAACTATTTTCTTTTGATAATATTTATGAAAAGATAATGAATAATTTTTTTTATATGCTTGTTTTGATAAATTTTTAAATTATAAAAAGATTGTTAAAATAATTTCATATAGGTAAGATGCGATACAACTGTTTAAATAACCTGTCATCAGAATTCATGACAACCATGATTAAAATGAATTTTATAAAGATTATATTTAAGATGATTTTTTTAAATAAAAAGGACTTTCTTTAAATTGATTTTTTTAAAAACATTATTTAGTTGGTTCTTTCGAGCAAAGTCGGTTATTGGTATAAGAATTCTATATTTTCAATTATCAATCTTGATACATATTGTTATTCGATATGTGTTTATTTTGTCGTGAGACGATTGTTGATTCTTTCGTTTGCGTTTTCTATCGGTACATATATTCTATCCTTCCTTTTAAGGATTCTGATGACATTTGATCCGCATCTATTTCCATATGTGAAATCCCTTAGATGTTTTCTAGCCTTTGATTCGATATTCGTTTACTACCCTATTCGATAGTTTGTAACCTTTAGGATTCGTTTTGAACGTAAACGTTTTATTTGAGTACAAGCCACTCTCATGTGGGAGCACCTGTGTTGTTCAAGAAGAAGGAAAAATTGTTGTCCTAGTTTACCACGAAGGAATTCTTGCTACAAGAAGCAGCGTTTTTTCTCAGACATGGGTTGAACATCGAATATCTTAATTTACGTTACCTATTAAGATAGAAGCAAATGAAGGGGAATTAAAAAAGTACCTAAGACGCCATCCGAGATATGATTATTCTTAGGATTGGTAGGTTACTATCGATGTTTCATCGCAAATTCTTCTAAGGTTGCTAAACCCCTTGCTTCACTGACACAGAAGATTCGGAAGTATGAGTGGGTCAAGGAACAAGAGGAGGCTTTTTAGACGTTGAAGGAAAATTTATGTGATACACCAATATTGTCATTTCCTGATGGATCCAAAGAGTTTGTAGTTTACTGTAATGCGTCGAATCAAGGATTAGGTTGAGTACTCATGCAAAGAGGCAATATAACACCTCGTATTTTAGGTCATTGTATGACATTATGAAATTCATAATTTATTGTTAGGGTTTTACGCGTTTACTCTTAAACCGTAAACTTTAAGTTAAATCGCGTAAACTGAAAATGATCATACAATGTAAACGGGCATTAAACGATTAAATATATACATCAAGCAAGTGTTATATGATTATTATGAGGATAATTAATAACTTTGTTCATCTTATTTTTATTGGCTACGTAAAATGCTTACGTTTCATAATAAAATACGTTTAGGCATACCCGCAGTTCCTTAAAACCTAACAACGCCTAAAACGAATACCACGTTTTATACCCAATACTCAAAAATATTAAATTAATAACATCACATATATATACATTATGCCGAAAATTAAAGGATTGAACCAAGTGTTCATCACTTTATATAATATCTAGATAATATCTAGATATTACATAAAGTAAGTCTTACACCTTTATTCAAACTTGTCATGCTAACTTAACTAGGGTTAGAAAGTAACTAGGGTTTGGTTAAGTAGATATTTAGAACGTATAAATGAGGCTTGCAAATTCATGATAAGTTCATACTCTTTTATACTTATTCAAAACTTCATTTTCCCATTCTCCTCTTTTCTTCTTCCAAATCCCAACGGCAACAAACAAAAACCCCTTAAAACAAAATTCACACTTTAGATTTTCCTAAGTATTAATACAACAACCCTATACACAACAACATTAAGGTATTCAAGGTGATGGGAAGCATTGGTTCATCATATTCAAAGTAATAAAAGAAAAAGGAAAGATTAGGGTTTTGGAAAACCTAAAATCCAGGTTATAGAGCTTGAAAGCTTGATTTTGAGATCTAAACACGGTTTATGAACTCTTTCACATCTCTTACATCATTACTAAGGTTATCTAAATCCTTTATACTTTTATTTCTTATGATTTTATGTATTACATGTAAATATAGCTCATAATCACCCTAATGACTTTTTAATAATATGTAAAATGAGTTTTATTTGAGTTTATCAATTTAACACTTATTCTAATGTCATAGAATATACGTTCCTATATACAGGGGAAAAAGTAAAGATAAAAGTATTTAACTTATGGATTAAGTATAAACATGTTTATGTTTAAATAAGGTTTTAATAATTTTGCTAAACTTCACATATGAAAGTATGAAAGTAAAAGGTAAACTGTACTAAAAAATTATAATAAATATAGGGAAGATATTGAACCTTAATATAAGTTCCAAAGTGTCAATGTATTGTTACGAGTTATATATGAGTAAACTACAAGTAAATCATACACAAAAACAAGTGTTTATAAAGTTATATACACTTAAATACTTATGCTGTTCTAATCGAATCTAGGCAGTAGCTTTTTGTTTATTTTAGAGTAATACTACTCCTCGATGACATGATTCCATAATGATAAGAAAACTTGAAAAACCGATCTATAACGAAAAAGATAAACGTTAAAACGAGTTTATGACTATAAAAACTGTTTTTATAAAACTATTTTTATAAAAATGTACTATTTCATTACAGCAACTTGAGTTAAAACAGCTAAAAAATATATATAACTTTGATTACTATCGTACACGCAAGAATCGTTCAAAACGGAACTAAAAATAACGAGTAATACGACAGTTTTCGATAATTAAAGTTTCATAAAAGTAATTTTTAACTATGAACATAAAAACAACTATTCATCAGTGGGGGAAAAAAAATTTTATCTTTAATACAATATAATACCTCTTTTAAAAACAAAAAAAACGTACTCGAAAGAATCAACTAAAATCGTGATTAAAACGAATAAGTTATTACGATTACAAGTTTACGCTAAATAAAGACTAAAACGACAAATGACTTCTTTAACAGTAATTTTAACTATTCATCCAGAATCTAAAACCTTTAAAATGTACTATTTTGATCGCGTTTCTTCTTACTACAAACGTGTTTACTTTAAAGAAACAGCAGCAACAGGGCTTAAAACGACCAAACTATGGTCATTTGTTACGAAAGTAATTTATACAGTTTTTCCACTTTAAATATATATTACTAAAACGATTAGGTCCGGGATTATCTATATAGTATATGATTATGGTTATCAAAGTGCTATATTACAAGGAGTTTCATAATGAGGCCTCATCGATGACGTACGATTATTGTTGGATTTTACGATTTAAAAGTTCCTAATCCTCCTCGTTACGTCATGACATGACCTCTTTATATTAATGATAGCCCGAAAGATAGTAAGATTGTAACAACTATAAAGATTAATTCACCGATGTTAATTAAGTACACAGTACTGGTATACAGCCTTAATTACAATCGTTGCATTTATCGTCTTGTGTGACGTTTATCTAGATAATTGATCTATCGTACTCAAGTGAGTTCATAGCCCACTTTTTAAAGTTTTACCTGATTTATATTATTTGGGGTGAAACATGCTTGTTTTTATAAATTGGACGAAAGTGTTGAAAGTATATAAAAGATATGTTGCCTAAGTACGATACCCCTCCCTGAGCCCATTATTCATAATTGTAATTGCATAGATGTAGTTAGTGAATTACATTAAGTGAAGCGCGAATGATATAAATAATCTACTTGGTATTAACCTCCCTTTGGTTGATTTAGCTAACACTAGAGTAACACCGGTTGGACCGTGTTGTAACTTGGAAGTTTGTGGGTTACAACATCTGTACGGAGCAGAAAACAGCTAAAGAAATCAAAAAATAAGTTAGAGGCATTTCGGTGTCATGACTTAGTGCAAAACAATTATCTGGTTTTGTGATTGTGGCATAGTTGTAACATCACGTGAAAGTCCTTTGCGTCCTGCCTAATTATAAATACATAAACCTAAGAAATCACCAACAATTTTGTTGACGTTTTAAGCCTGTTTTCGAGGTCATAAGGCACGAGATGCCAAGGATGCATTGGATATGTTTGGGATTGTATATTAAAGAACTATGTTATCATGTTTTGGGAATATAGGACCCTTTTGTAATATGAAACAAAGAACAAGTAAAGCTATTTTAATGGGCCCCCTTATTTTTATTTGTAAATATATCTTTTATTAAAATCCAATGTATCAGTTTTAAACGACTTTGTGTGGTCCGTTCTTATGAATAACTTGGCTGTTATCTCAAAGTAACAGCCCCCGATCCATATTCCCGCTGCACCCATTTTGGGGTTACAGATTGGTATCCCAGACCAAGGTATAGAGAACCAGTCAAAAAGTTTTTGCTTGACTAAACCATGTTTCAAACATTGCATACATACAAAAGGAGTAATTACGGGTAGTCACATACATATGTGCATACATTCATGCATACACTACTTGTTGCATTAGTTGGTTGGACTAGATGCATTCATATTTGATATACATGTTATGATATAAATGTATATTATAAGAGTCTTATATAATATACTCATATAAGCCATTTCTGCTGGTCACAGTAGTCATGTCAGCTGATTCTGCCGTTACCTATACTTCTGTTCACTCTGAGGCTCGATCTTGGAGTATTCCATCTGAGGATCCTTACGAGGAGGCTGCCCGACAGTTGTTGGAGCAGGCACCACATTCTCCAGAGTATGTACCTGAGGACCATGTACCAGTGTACATTCCTGAGCCTGAGCATCCTGAGGATTTAGTGCCAGCTGAGGATGAGGCACCTATACCTCCATTACCACCATCCTTTCTAGCTCCACGGATTCGACCTCTTAGTCCTAGAGCACTTGAGGTTGAGATGAGAGATATAGCATCAGCCTACTATCATTCACTACACCCATCAGGGACCCCACCATTGTTACCTATCCCTCTACCTGCACCATCTACTAGCCGCAGAGCTGATATTCCCGAGGCTGACACGCCGCCTCGGAAGAGACTACTACTTACTACTCCCAGACCTGGGTGTGAGATTGGAGAGAGTTCTGCTGCTGCTGCTGCGAGACAGCCAGGACCCACTATAGAGACCAGACTCCTAGATACTGAGAGGAGGATTATGACCGCCTTAGAGTTGGTCAACAGGAGGGTCACTTACCAGGTAGATGTTTGCACTAGGGAGAGTTCAGAGTTTTGCACACGACATCACGATGCCCAGAAGGATCGTGCAGCTGTGAGAGCTGAGATTGAGGTATTGAGGAGAGAGAGACTTGCTTACGAGCAAGAGGGTATGGAGACTCGTCAGGCCTTGGCTAGGTCTGAGGCTCACTGCAGGGCATTAGAGGCACGAGTTACAGTATTAGAGACTGAGGCGCGTCGCCACGAGTGGCAGCGTCAGGCTGCAGATGATCTTGCTGTTCAGCATATCATGCGTACCCAGGCCTTGGAGGCTGGAGCACGCGTTGACACATTGGAGGACACTGGTAGCAGTTCCTAGACTTTGGTTATGATTGTATCTACTATGCAGTCTGTTAAGTTTTATGGGTTACTCCCAGCTAGCAGGCGGTATAGATCTTTTGTTTTGGTTAGCTATCCTGTATAGATCTTTTATTTCTGATTAGCTATCCTGTATAGCCTACTAAGTATTACGGGTAACTCCCGGCTAGTAGGGCTCTATGTTGATTTTCATTTTGTAACCTAGCGATAGGGAAGATTTTAATTAAATTTGTTACTATTCATTAATATTTTATTTAGATTAAATTGTTTTTTATTCATAAAAAAACAAAATAAAAAGAATAAAAAATATATTTCTTTTTTCTTAATGATTTTTACATCATTTATCTTTTAGATTTTAAATTTGCATTTTTAGGGACTAAAATTGATTTATTTGCTTAAATGTCGCGTTTTTAAATTCTCGTTAACGTTTTCGTGCTTAATCTTTAATTGCTTTAATTGTTTGCTTGCCTTTAATTGTTTTTGCGTTTCATTAGTAGAAATAGAATTCAAAATCAAAACTTTAAAATTATTCAAATCACGCGATCACAAACTTAAACGAGATTCTCAATTCACGCTTTGTCGGGATACGACTCGGGAAGATTTGGTCATCACTTTTCCTAAAGTGATTTTCATTTCTTTACGGAATACTATTCTTATATTATTTGATAATAGGTATTCTAGTTATATATATATATATATATATAGTCTATAATATTCTCAAATCAAGTTTTTGGCGCCGTTGCCGGGGAGGGGTGTAATGAATATCGCGTTGAAGTTTGAAGATTAGTGTTTTGAAGACCCTTCCTCGTGAAGTTATCGTTTTGTTATTTTCTTTTATATAAAACTAAAAATACAAAAATATTTTATTTTTCTCGATTTATTTTTGTAGATTTATTAGAAAAACCAAAAAAATATTTTTCCTAAAGTATTTAAAAAAACCAAAAAAAAAAAAAACAACAAAAGCAACCGTTGTGTCACTTGTAAAATCGGCTCACCTTTAGATTACAAACTTTAAGAGAGGTTTAAGGAGGGTTGATCCTACGATCTTCGACCCGAAAGGAGAAGGTTTTTAAAACGCTTCACGCTTACCCGCTCCTCCGCTTCTTTGTGCGTTTTCTAGAGAGCTACCGTACACTTGTTCGGTTTTCGGTTACTAAAATTTTTTTATTTTTATTTCTCTTATTGTATTTTTAGTGCATGCGCACCCGCTCTTCATCAAATTTAATTGTCGAATCTTCTACGACTCCGAAACATCGTAATCGTAGACGTTCCAAGCAAAGAGTCAAACCGTTTTCTCTTGAAGAGACTTCCGTAGTTACGATGGCCGATCAACGTACTATGGCGGAATTACTCCAAGCACCCACAGATGGTTACGAAGATGTTATCGTTATTCCCGCTATTCTCGCGGAGAATTTTGAGCTTAAACATGGTCTTCTAAATCTTGTAACTTCAATTTTTTTTTACGGATTTAAGAAAGAAGAACCTCATGCTCACATTCGTTGGTTTAACAAGATTACTTCCACGATTAAGTATAAAGATGTGCCTAATTCTTCGATTAAGCTTATGCTTTTTCCATTTTCTATCGAGGGGGCAGCCCGGATTTGGCTCGAAAAAGAACCCCCTCATTCTATTCTTACTTGGGAAGACCTTGTTTCCAAGTTTATTAACCAATTCTTTCCTCCTTCCAAAACTACAATTCTCCGAAATGAAATCACAAATTTTCAACAAAAGTTTGAGGAAACGTTTAGTGAGGCATGGGACCGTTTCAAGGATCTCCTTCGTACATGCCCACATCACGGTTTTACGGAATTACATCAACTTGATACTTTCTACAATGATTTAAACCCAACCGATCAAGATTCTTTGAATGCTGCCGCTGGTGGTAATCCTTTGACTAAAACTCCTCGAGATGATTTGACAATTATTGAAACAAATCGAAAGTTCGCAATTCGTGAAACAAACCGGTTGTTTCCTAAGTGAGTGCTATAATTTTCTTCATACCTCAGGCTTGTCCATTACGAGATGGCGCTCTTAATGATGTCGTTAAATGCTTGCTTCGTCATTGTTAAGACCTCACCATCCAGGAGACGTTTTAAATGCATAAGCAATTTTTGAAAGTTATGTGACTTGTGGGGGACCGCATCCCTACTATGAGTGTCTTGCCACCGATGGCAACACTTTCAATGCTTCTGCAGCCGCATCAACCTATAATCAGAATAAAGGATATCATCCTCAAGGAGACCCGAATTATCGTGCTAGCAATCAAATGGGACCACCTGGTTTTCCTCCGGTGAAAAATAATCAAAACTGTTTCAATCAAAATCATGGGTACAATCAGAACCGAGGAAATAATTTCAATCAGGGTAACCAGAATTATCAAGCTCCGCCTCATGTTGCTCCTTCGAATGAATTGTCAAACTACAAGAAGATAAATGATTCTAATATGAAAGCTATGCAAAATCAAATAAATAATGTGAAAAATGAATTGAGAAATGAAATGCAAGCTTCAATATAAACTTCAATGTTAAATCAAACCAATGAGCTTAAGAATATGATGGCTAGTTTTTTCCAAATGAATACCGCTTCTTCTTCGGGTTCAAGTTCACTTCCTAGCAACACTGTTACTAACCCGAGAGGTGACTTGAAAGCAATCACCACCCGAAGTGGTATTTCTTATGATGGACCTCCAATTCCACCTCTTTTCTCTCCTCTTCCCAAGGTGGTGGAACAGGAACCCGAGGTGACAAAGGATACGGTGCAACCGAGTACCGAAAACATCCAACTCTGGTAGTCCAAATTCAAGTTCTAATTGATGAGCCTGTTGTTTCTCCTAAGCCTAAACCGTTTATACCTTATCCTTCATGAGCTAACAAACAGAAACATCGTGAAAAAGATGATAATCTAGCTTTGAAATTTGTTGAAATCTTTAGGGAATTACATTTTGAGCTCAGTTTCGCGGATGCTCTTCTACATATTAAAAGTCTCCTTAATAACAAAGAAAAATTGTTTGACTTAGCTAAAACACCAGTGAATGAGAATTGTTCGGCGGTTATCCTAAAAAGGTTGCTCGAAAAACTTAGAGACCCCGGCAAGTTTCTTATTCCATGTGATTTT
>BQNB010067941.1:21504-34013 GCA_026074375.1 Tanacetum coccineum | reverse complement strand
GGGTAAAAGTCTAGGCATAAGAACATAATGTTCGGAAATACCACCCACCACTTTGACAGTCAAAACTCCCGTATCGGGTTTAATTTCATCATCATCCGGTGGTTTCGCAAGAGGACGAGGGGATGATGGAATATCAAAATGAAATGACTCATTTTCAGGAAGTGAATGGGAATCATTGCTAAGCAATTATTCAAGGAAAAAGATATCCCCTTCAGAGTCATAACCATCATTCTCAATGCCCGGTGGCACCGAGTCATCCGGAGTAAAAAATAAATCGATCTCCTCCATAAGAGAGTCACTATCCTCAACGAGGATAGGAGATGGAGAGAAAGATTCAATTATAGCATCGGAATTTTCATAATTAAATTCTTCCGGGGGTCGAGGAGATTAATTATCATACAACAATCTCTCAACAATATGAATTTCTTCCTCTAGATCAAAGTCGGCTTCATTAATTCCCGGTGGAATTAAATCAATATGATCGAGTTCACCGAAGAACTCCTCGAGAAGAGAATCAAACTTAAGAGAAGAAATAATCAAAGTATCTCGATTAAGCAAGGATTCTATAAGATCAGACTCTGCATTAAAGTGATGCGGATCTATCTTAGTAGAAATGATTTTTTCATCAGAAAGAGGGTTCGAAAAAATTTTGAAAATTTCTTTCGAAACGTCCTCATCAGAAAATGACTTGTCATCAGTAGAGGAAAAATCGTTGTCGGCATCAAAGAGATGATTAGAGACAGTTGTAAAATCATCACAAACGGGCATATTACACTCACTTTCAATATCGGATAAATCCTTGGATAAATCCTCAGACTCACTTGGGGTTGGGACAAGGTTCTCAACACTAGACTTTATTAATTCGTCCGATTCCGTTTCCGCTCAGAGCCCCATACTTAGAGAGTTATCGGGCTCCTCGGTTGGTAAGACGGGTGTGATTGCAATAGTATACTCCTCGTCATCATCTTCGTAAAAGGCAGGACAATTCCAGTTCAGAGTATTAATATAATTAGCCAGCTCCTCACTTATCATTTGCAAATCTTTAAGAAGTTTATGAAGCAATTTTTGTAAATCCTCTGGTTGATGTTGCTTTTCTCCACAGGCAGCATATATACGATCAAACTTCTTTAAAAAGGTTTGTATTGATTTCATTAGGTTTTCTCTGGCTTGCAAAATTTCCACACTCGTTTCTTGAGGAGATTGATGAATGACGGGAAACTGCGGGGGTTGGAATTGGTCAAAACCGGAAGAAATATAATTATAACAAAGGTTAGGTTCGTAGAAATTCTGGTTCATCGGTTGACACTGAAAAGTCTCATGAGGACCCCCGCAGTTTTTGCAACAAAGATAATGCTGTGAAAAACTTGGTGAATTATGCGGAAAATAATCAATGTTTTGATTGTAACACGGGTCCTAATTGTAGACAAACGGAACATGTGGTAGGCAATCATAACCATAATGAGCATCGTTCCCACATAATTCACAAGAATATGTCTGGGGCTGTGGTGGTAGGTTGAAAAAGTTTGGAGAATCATTGTAAGAATTTGGATTTGGATCACAAACAATTGAATTTCCATCTCCATAAGTACAGTTCAAACAAACTCCATTTATAAGATTAACACCACATTGCTGGCACGTACATAGATAACAATAAAAGTCATCTGACGGTTGACCACACCCGACACACTCACGTTGGTAGTATGACGACATATTAGAGTTAAACAAATAGGAGGGTAAGAGAAAGAATTAAACGGATTAGAGATTACGGAGAATATTTTTGGATTTTTATGTATTTTAAACAAGAAAATATTTTTGGGACCGATAAATAAAAGGTGCACGGTAGCTGTCTAAATTACTCACAAAGAAGCGGAGGAACGGGTCAGCGCGAAGCGTATTAAAAACATGTTCCTTTCGGATCGATGTTCGTTGGATCAACCCTCCTTATACCTCTCTTATAGTTCGTAATCTAAAGGTGAGCCGATTTAACAATTGACATCACGGTTTCTTTTGTTGGTTATTTGATTTTTTTTTGAACTTTCAATAATTTAGGAAAAGTATTATTGGTATTTTTAATTAATCACTAAATAAGAAAATTAAGAAAAATAATGAAGAAAATATTCACAATTGGAAGCGATAACTTCACGAGGAATGGTCTTCAAACACTAATCTTCGAACGAAACACGATAATCGTAACACTCCTCCCCGGTAACGGTGTCAAAAATTGGTTCGTCTCCAAACACGTACGTAAGGATAAGATCAATTATAGTATAAGATAAGTATTCCGAAAGGGTTCTAGAGAAAATTACTTTTTTCCAAAGTAAAATCCTAAAAAAACCTTCCCGGGTCGTGTCCCGACGAGGCGTAAATTGAAAATCGAGGTTACGTTTGAGATCGCGTGATTGAATGATCAAAGATTTTTGATTTGGGATTCTATTTCTACAAATAAAAATGCAAAAGCAAGTAAAAGAAACTCTAAAATGAAAGCAATTTAAGTTAAAACACAAAAAACGATAACGGGATCAAAACCCACTCTTTAAAAACCTAAATCCTAAAATTTTACCCCTACTAATGCAAATTTAATTTTTAACAATCCTAAATGATAAAAGAAAATTAAAAAAAAAGAATTATATTTTTTTGATTTTGATTTTATTTATTATGAATTAAAAACGGTTTTAACCTAATTAACATATTAAAAATAGCAAACTAATTATTAAAATTCTGGAAAAATTAGGAAAAATACTTTATACTATGAAGAATCAAAGAAAAATAAGAACTGGAAGGTTGGCTGAACAAATAAGCAGTTAATAAGCCAATAAGCTCGAACTAGCTAAAATGAAAATAAGTATTAATATTAAATGTTACAATCCTATAGACGAAAAAGACCCCAGGGCAGTTGGTTGCGAGTGTGTGTGCTAAGGTGTTGGTGTGTGAAGGGAGAGGTCACAGGTTTGAGTCCTGTGACCATCTCTTTTTGCAAAACATTTTTTTTTGTAAATTTAACTTTTAAAAAAGCTAAAAATAGTGAAAATAAGCAACTTTTGTAAAATACTTATATTATGAAACATATAATCAGAGCTCAGAAAAAGCACAAAAAAATGATGCATTAGCTTATTAAGAACTTAATGCCTTTTAAAAACTAAACCTGTAGAACTTTTTAGAACTAAAAAAGCAAAGAGAAACCTAATAAGACTAAAAATAGATATTACCACAAGACCTAATAAGCCTATGAATAAAAATAAGCAAATTACCTAAGCTGAAAATACTCTAAAAAAAAGCCTAAAAAGCAAGACCTCTAAGAGAAAATAAAAGACTTATGACTAACTTTAGGCTAACATTTAAGGACTTATAGGAACTTAGAATATGCTGACAACTGAAAATAGATTAAGACTAATAAGCTAACAGTACAAATAAACCAGAATTGAGTAAATTTGGCAAAGAAATAAGCTAGAAAAAGATGGCTGCAAAAGCTTGGCAGACTACATTAGTGCTTTTAGCTTTTTTGGTTTAAAAGACTAATTGCAGGCTAACATTTAAGATTCAAAGACATTTTTAACAAACTACAAAAAAACACTAAAAACATTAATTAGTCTCATAATTGAAAATAATCAAATTTAACCAAGGAAATACTAGAATCTAACCACTAAAGATTTGCAAGATGAGACTTCTAAGAACAGACCAACAAACTTGACTGAATTTTTAGCTAAATCATTTAAAAGGCTATTACAAGGACAAATGACTCAAGACAGATGTACATTGAGACAAATGCAACAAAGTTTGAGCTTAAAAAAAATACTTCAAGTAGACTTTTACAAAGATTATCAAATAAGCAGCTTAAAAGTAAATTGGACTAGCAGACTTGGATTTTTAGTAAAATGTACCTTAAAACTTAACAAAACCTAATCTAAGCTTATGAAAACTAACTCTTAGACTTATTTGAGCTTATGAAATTCATTCAAGTAACTAAAACAGCCTGCAATTGATTTTAACAGGTTATAATGCCTTGACCCAAACACCTCTTTAAAATTTTAAAATCCATTTTTAAGGTACAATAGATTAAGGTAAGCTATGATTTGCAAAAATAGATTAAGAACTAAAAAACAGCTTGCAATTGATTTTAACAGGTTATAATGCCTTGACCCAAACACCTCTTTAAAATTTTAAAATCCATTTTTAAGGTACAATAGATTAAGGTAAGCTATGATTTGCAAAAATAGATTAAGAACTAATCATGTTAAGCACAAATAAGCAAAAACTAGGAGAATTAAGCACTTAATAACAAGCTTAACTTAATAAGCTAATTTGACTAAAAAAAGGGACAGATTACTTAAAACTTAAACTAAGCTATTTAAAACCACCAACTAAACATACTAAGCTAACATTAAGGCAGAATAAACACATTAAAGCATTAAAAAGCACAGAATAAGCAGAAATAGTAAAATAAGCTAAAATGGAAAGTACCTTATCCCTTGCTCAAAACAAGGATGTAATTTGCTTTTTCAAGTTTAATCTACAAGCTCAGCTTACACAATAAGCTGTAAATACCCATAAGCTCTTCATTTGTAAGTTTATCATCCAAGTTAGCTTTTTGAGGTGATTTTTGAGTAAAAACTTAGTTAAGCTTTTGAAAAAGCTTAACTAAGTTTGACGGGAGTAAAAGAGCAGATTAGCTTATGAAAATGATTTTAGAACACAAATTTAAGCTTAAATGCATAAGGTAAAAACATAATTTAAAATGACAGAATTTTAAAAAACTTAAAACTTGAATTTTATTAAAACTTAAAAATTACATTGCTTTGAAAAGTAAACTACAATTTAAAGTAAAAAAAGCAGTAAATAAGACTGAAAAAAGAAAGCTACACTACTCCTAAAACTACTACTAAACTAGATACTTTTTACAAAGGAAAATAAGCCTATATATAGCCGAATAAACTGACATATGTGTGCTTGTTGTGTTTCTTGTGTGAGAGGCTTTCCAAGCCTTAATCTGAGCCCTTCATCATTCTTTGGCCCCAAGTGATATGATCACAACCCTTCATTTAGCTTCATGTCATTTCAGCCAATCGCGAATCCTAGGATTGCCAGCGTGGAAGTGGGGTTAGGGGGTGTGACTTTGTTTTGTCGCAGGGTGAGAATGAGAGTGGCAGATGAATAGTGTGAGATTAGGTTTGGCGGGAAAAAGGATTTGGGTTTTTGTGATAACAGGGTAACGGGATTAGGGACAGGGTAACGGGTGTTAGAGTTAGGGACTTGCAATGTTATTAGTTTAGGGACTTGCAATGTTAGTCCATAAGGACTTACGATGCAAAAAGGGTTAAGGTGTATGGTTAAGTGGTAATGGGCCTTATGTTGGGCCGGTTTTAATAGTTTTGGACTTAGGGTTTTTAAAACTTAAAAGTTTTATAGATAAAGGCTTGATGGGCTGACCCAGCCCATTAAATAGGGTACGGGTTGGCCCGATAAGATTTCTTTGGTTTCGTCTTCGGCTTTGACTTGTTGACTTTTTTGGTTGACTTTGACTATGACTTTTTAACGCTTTTCCATTTCGTGCTCGGTTTTGTCAGTTTTGGCTTTGTTTTTGTCTTTTTGTGAATATCCATTACCTGCACAACACAAATAGCAAAACAAGCATATATTTGGCATTTTATGTTCGTTTTTGTCATTTAGGCTCGTTTTTATAGGTAAAAGGTATGTGTAATTAAGCACATACCAAATCCGTCGAAGTATTCAGGGACGATTTCTTCGTCTTTGGAAACTCTTTCGACACATGCCTAAACAACCTTGATAAAATGCTCCAACATTGTAAAGACGCCCATCTCGTCCTAAACTGGGAAAAATGTCACTTCATGGTCAAAGAAGGAATTGTGCTCGGACACAAGGTGTCTAACGCCAGACTTGAAGTTGACAAAGCAAAAATCGATATAATCTCAAAACTTCCACCCCCTACTAATATTAAAGGTATTAGAAACTTTCTCGGACATGCAGGTTTTTACCGACGATTCATTAAAGATTTCTCAAAAATTGCTCGACCTCTAACTAAACTTCTTAAAAAAGACACTCCATTTGAATTCAACGATGAATGTCAAAAAGCTTTTGAATCATTACAAGAGAAACTCACATGTGCTCCTGTGATCGTAAGCCCGAACTGGAATCTTTTGTTTGAACTTATGTGTGATGCAAGTGATTTCGCAGTAGGAGCTGTCTTAGGTCAAAAAGATGGTAAAAACTTTCACCCGATCTACTTCGCAAGCAAAACCCTTAATTCCGCTCAACAAAAATACACCGTAACCGAAAAAGAACTTATGGCTGTAGTTTTTGCATCTGACAAATTCAGATCCTATCTTATTCTTTCAAAAACTATTGTTCATACCGATCATTTAGCTCCAAGGCACTTATTTAAAAAGCAAGATGCTAAACCACGCCTTAATCGAGTGATCTTACTTCTACACGAATTCGATATAGAATCAAAGGAAAAAAGGTAACCAGAAAATGTTACAAGCCGATCAACTTATCAGACTTGAAAACAATGAGACAAACGATGATAGTGAAGCGAATATTACTTTCCCAGAGAAACTCTTATGGAAATCAACACCAAAGACGAACCGTGGTTCGCAGACTTTGCAAACTACCTAGTCGGTAATATTATACCAAAAGGGATGACATATCAACAAAAGAATAAATTTTTCTCTGACCTCAAACACTACTTTTGGGAGGAACCTTACCTTTTCAAAGTATGTTCCGATGGTATGATCAGACGTTGTATATCTGGACCAGAAACCCGAACCATTTTAGATAAATGTCACCACGGACCAACAAGTGGACATTATGGACCCAACATAACTGCTAAAAAAGTCCTTGATTTAGGATTTTACTGGCCAACAATCATCAAAGAAGCTCATACTCTAGTTCGCTTATGTGAAGCATGCCAAAAGACCAGAAATATATCAAAACGTGATGAGATGCCCTTGAACAACATTCAAGTATGTGAAATTTTCAACATATGGGGTATCGACTTTATGGGACCGTTCCCGAAATCATATAAGTTTGAATACATTCTAGTCGCCGTAGATTACGTATTTAAATGGGCCGAAGCTCAAGCTTTACCAACCAATAATGCCCGAGTAGTAATTACCTTTTTGAAGAAGCTATTCTGCCATTTCGGAATGCCCAAAGCTCTAATCAGCGACCGAGGTACTCACTTCTGTAACAAAATAATGGAAAACCCATGAAAAGATATGGAGTTAACCACCGTTTCTCTACATCTTATCACCCTCAAACTAGTGGTCAATTTGAAAACACAAACAGGGCTCTTAAAAGAATTCTTGAAAAAACTGTTAAAGACAATCCTGCTATTTGGTCAAGAAAACAGATTTATTTGATTCGTTAAAATCGAACCAGCCACGTCTACCACAATCCAACCGAAAACTTAGACAAATAAACACTTGGATTCTTATAATACAAATTTTAAAATCGAATAAGCACTAAATATTTCGACGAGGCAAATAACTATTTAAACACTAAAAATAAGCAATAAAGAGACATTAATAAGCAAACTAGAACAGTATCAAATGATTAGAAAAAGCTATAAGCATTTAACGAATCAAATAACAAAGCGAATTAGCAAATTAGCTCACAAAATTTCAATTTAACAATATAAGCTCACGTTAAACCAAATAAGCTAATTAGAAACTAATTTTATCAGAAAATAGCAGCTTCTATTAAAACAAAAACTAGATAAGCACATCAATAAGCTATTTTTGAGCTTATTTTAGCTTATTATTTAAAAAGTACTATAAAAACAAATGAAAATGAATCGAATGAGCTTTGATGGCTTATAGGAGTCATTTTCTTAGCATTTAAGAACTTTTGTTAATAATAAGTTGCGAGAAGAAGCACGAAAAATCAGCTTATTGAATGAGCTAGCAACAAGAAATAGAAACGAATGATTTAAGAACCAAATAAGAAAACCGAGATCTATAATCAACTTCAAACTATCTTTAATACATCATTACATTAAGCTTGTGAAATAAGAAAGGTACAATAAGCAGAAAAAGTAAAATAAGCAATTACAAAATTAAAAATAAGCTAAAAATCTAAACTAAGAAAAAAAAATATAGACTCCCACCCCAAAAAGTGGGTGGCGTCTTCATTTATGGAGTGTGAGAAGGGGGTAAAATATAAAATCTGTCCAATCATTTGGTAATCAAGTAGCCAATCATTGGCTCCCATTTAGTGTCACACGGATCGGGCTAATATAATTCTTTGATCCATCGGTATAATTTTGCCACGTAGCCACTCTTTGTAGCTTCATACCAATGCATAAACATTGACTGTTGGATCAAACGTGCTTTTTTTCCATTTACAAACTGAAAATGAACTGAAATGTATAAATAGCATGGCCACGTGTCGCTACATAACTCGTCCCTTCCTTATAAGTGCTTGCTCATGTGACATAGTAGGAATTAATTTGCAAACATGTGACTATTATGTCACCTGACATCACACTTACTATATTATCATTTATTTCTTGAATATAAATTCGGGCTCATGTTGGGATTTGTTTAAGTATTGGGCTTAATTAACCATGGGCTGGCCCGACCCAATAAAATCTAAAAGCACCATTGGACTCGTTTTCTCGTGCTCTTTCCGAACCCGTGCTCGGTTTTGTCCAGTTTTGTCTTTATCTTTGTCATTTTCTTGATATCCGGTACCTGCACATACATAAACACAAAAACAAACAAATATTTGTAATTTTTATTATGTTTTTGGCCTTTTGGGTTCATTTTTCAAGGTAAAAAGTATGTACAAAATAGCAAATACCAGTGAACATTTGTATTCCGCCAGTGCTAACGAGATTGATGAGAAGAAACCAGAGCTGAAGAATTTGCCTCAACATTTAGAATACGCATACCTTCATGGAGACAAATCTTTTTCCATTATTATCTTATCAAAATTGTCTTAAAATGAGAAAACATAACTTCTGCAAGTATTGGAGAGAAGAAAAGGGGCAATTTCTAGTCGGACATCAAGGGAATCAGTCTGTCATACTGTATGCATAAGATTTTAATGGAGGATGATCACAAACCAGTCATCCAACCCCAAAGGCGTCTAAATCCGAAAGTCTAAAATGTTGTGAAAAATGAAATTGTGAAACTACTTGATTCCGAGCTAATTAATCCAATTTTAGACAGTTCATGGGTTAGCCCTATTCACGTTGTGCCAAAAAAGGGAGGGACGACTGTAGTTTTGAATGATAATAATGAATTAATCCCTTCCTGAACATTTATTGGATGGAGGGTGTGCATTGATTATCGTAAACTTAATGATGCAACTCGAAAATACCATTTTCCCCTTCCTTTCATTGACCAAATGTTAGAATGTTTATGTGGGAATGAATACTACTATTTTCTTAATGGATTTTTAGGATTCTTCCAAATACCAATCGCTCTGGAGGATCAAGAGAAGACCACCTTCACTTGTCCTTATGGGACTTTCGCTTACCGACGAATGTCGTTTGGATTATGTAATGCTCCTGCCACTTTTCAAAGATGCATGACGGCAATCTTCCACGACATGGTGGATGACTTTATGGAATTTTCATGGACGACTTCTCGGTGTTTCGTAACTCTTTTGATTGCTGTTTATCTAACTTAGATAGAATGCTTGCTAGATGTGAAGAAACCAACCTTGTGCTAAACTAGGAAAAATGCCATTTTATGGTAAAAGAAGGGATAGTTTTAGGACACAAAATTTATGGAGCTGGAATCGAAGTTGAAAGAGCCAAAATTAATGTAATAGCTAAATTACCATACCCAACTAATGTAAAAGGAGTGAGAACATGCTGGATTTTACCGAAGGTTCATAAAAGACTTCTCAATGATCTCTAAACTGATGACCTAGCTTTTAATGAAAGACGCGAAGTTTGATTTTTCTAATGATTGCAAAAAAGCGTTCAACATTTTGAAAGAAAAACTGACCACCGCACCTATCATCATATCTCCCGATTGGAACAAGCCATTTGAATTAATGTGTGACGCTAGTGATTTCGCTGTTGGAGCTGTTTTAGGGCAACGAATTGATGGAAAATTCAAGCCAATTTATTATGCAAGCAAAACTTTGAATAATGCCCAAGAACATTATATCACAACCGAAAAAGAACTTTTGGCATTTGTTTTCTCTTTTGATAAGTTTCGTCAATATCTCGTCTTATCAAAAACTTTGGTTTACACTGATCATTCTGCTTTAAAGTATTTGTTCAGCAAAGAAGACGCGAAACCAAGACTTATTAGGTGGGTTCTACTTCTTTAAGGATTTGACATCGAGATTAAGGATAAAAAGGGGCAGAAAATTTAGCTGCAGATCATCTGTCAAGACTTGAGAACCCAGATTTGGGAACCTTCGCAGAAGAGGAAATAACTGATGAATTTCCAGACGAGCATCTCATGATATTGAAGGCGGAGCTCAATAACGATGAACCATGGTATGCTGATTATATTAACTATATCGTTGGAAAGATCATACCTCCGAATTGGACGCCTGAAAAAAGAAGAAGATTTTTTTCTCAAGTTAAGTACTATTTTTGGGACGAACCGTATGCATTCAAGCTATGTTCGGACAATGTAATGAGAAGATGTGTTGCTGGGAACGAAATCTTTGAAATCTTGGCACATTGTCATTCCGGACCAACTGGGGGACATCATAGTGCATCAATTACTGGAAGGAAAGTCTACGAATCTGGATTCTATTGGCCTAGCATTTTTAAGGATGCTAAGGATTATGTGATGAAGTGCGATGCATGTCAGAGATCAGGAAACATATCATCAAGAAGTGAGATGCCTCAAAACAACATTCAGGTGTGTGACGTATTTGATATATGGGGACTAGATTTTATGGGACCCTTTCCGAACTCGAAAGGGAATAAATATATATTAGTAGCAGTAGATTACGTCTCAAAATGGGTGGAAGCTCAAGCCCTTCCTACAAACGATGCTCGCGTTGTAATTAGATTTTTAAGAAGGCTGTTTGCAAGATTCAGAGTTCCTAAAGCTTTGATCAGTGATCGAGGAACGCATTTTTGCAACTCTCAATTAGAAAAAGCCTTGCAGAAATATGGAGTGACTCATAAATTATCTACTGCATATCATCCTTAAACCAACGGGCATACTGAAATGACCAATAGAGCTATAAAATGTATTCTGGAAAGATCAGCTGGATATAACCTAAAGAATTGGTCAGAAAAGCTTGACGACGCATTATGGGCATTCAGAATAGCTTACAAAACGCCCACTGGATGCACACCTTTCATATTGGTTTACGGAAAAGCTTGTCATCTACCTATGGAGATTGAACATAAGGCATATTGGGCATTAAAACAATGTAATATGGATCTCACAGCTACTGCAAAAAAACGTTTCATGAAACTTAATGAATTGATGGAGTTAAGAGATGGAGCATATGAAAACACCCGGATCTACAAAGAACGAACTAAGAAATGGCATGACTCTAGGCTTTGAGGAGATAAAAATTTCAAATAAGGAGACGAGGTGTTAATATTTAACTCTAGATTTAAGATGCATCCGGGAAAGCTCAAGTCAAAATGGTACGACCCGTGTGTAGTAAAAACTGTGCATCCATATGGAACCATAGAAATTATCGATAAAAATGGAGTCAGTTTTAAAGTTAATGGACATAGGTTGAAAAAGTATCACGATGGATACAATAATGTGGAAGAAAAAGAAGTGGTTGAATTGGGTGACTAGAGCAACGTAAAGAAAAGAGAAGCTGAAGAAAAGTCTAACTTAAAGACTTCGCTGTGAACAAAAGTGCTTCTTGGGAGACAACCCGGAATGTTATATAATTTTGTTATCGAGTCTGTCTTCCCAGACTTCAATACGGCGTATCCGCCCCATACCATACGGCGTATTGAATGTCTGGACGTTATCAGTCTTTATTTTTCATGCACTTTAAAAACATTATTGTCAGTTCTTCGAATACGTCGTATTCATCTACTTGATACGCCGTATCCACAGTCTGACCCGTATTTAGTTTGTTTTAGTTTAGTTTAAATTAACCAAAGATACCAAGATAGGAATGCGCCTGTTTTTCCTATATTTTACACAGGACCTCGTGAAGGAAATATTGACGAATATTGGTGGAGAATTTACGAATATGGAAATCTTGAAGTGTTGGAGTCTTGAAACCTTAAGACGGCTGTTCAACATACGATCTTGCTCATAAACGCAAATTGGAGAATCCACCGAGCAAAAATCAGGGGAGTTTCTCATTCTAATTCTTTTTTCTCGTATTTAATGTTTTACATATACAACAAGGACGTTGTATAATTCAAGTGGGGGTGAAATTAGAATGTTTACTTGTCCTATTTTTTATACTAAAATACTTAAATTATGCTCAAATTTAAAAATTTTCAAGCATACTTTTGTGAAATTACATGTTACATAACCCGCACACAATAACCCTTGATAGATATTGTGAGGATTTAACCTTTCCGTTTC
>BQNB010067941.1:0-20399 GCA_026074375.1 Tanacetum coccineum | reverse complement strand
CACTAACTGTGTACAAGCAGCATTAACTACTTAGAAAGTTTTCTTCAATCTTCATCAGCAGTACTAAGTTACACTAACAGTACTAACTTTACTCTAGCAGTACTAACATTACTAGCAGTAATAATATACACTAACAGTAGTAACTTACACTAGCAGTAGTAACTACTTAGCATATTTTTCATTAAGATTACTAACAACACTAATTTATGCTTAGCAACAGTAACTAATACCTTAACAGCAATAACGTCAAAAAGGCTTTTAATCCCAACAATCCTCCCCTACACTTGATATTTATCTTCAAAATCATCAAGTTTCTTCATTAAAAGCTTCATAATCGCCAGGAGGATGCTTCCAAACACTTCATTGAGGTACATAGCCTTCCTTAAGCTGTTTCTTAACCAATCTAAGAAGCTCATATGCCATTTCACTCTCATAATCAACTTGAAGCTTCATATTATTAAACATCTGATGTAGTGTGTGCTTTGTAAGTGATACATCTTTTCAACCAATAGATAATATGGTGTGGTCTGTACTGTTACACAATGAACTCCACAAGAATCAAAAAGCTTCCAATTCAACACTTTAACTAATCCTTGTTGATTCTTGCATATACTATCTTCAACATGATGTTTAAACATGGTCTTCAAATTAAGATGTAAGAAAGTATCCATGTAATTCACTGGTTCTGTCTTCTTAAATCTAGCTTTGACTATCCTCTAAAGAACTTCCAAGTCTTTTCTATCAAAGTTTTTAAGCATCTTAGTAAAAGATAAGTACATCTGAGTCTTTCCATCTGCTCTGATTATTTTGAAAAAGATTTTCTTCCTTTCTTGGTAGATTTTATAGTCAACAATTAAAATTTTGACAGTCAAAGGTGTAGCATCAATAGTTACATCATCTCCATCATCTGGAACTACTTTTAAACATTGCTTAAGCTCTTCAGCTTCCTTAGCATCATCTACTTCTACTTCCACCTTCTCATCTAACTTTTGCTTCTTTGATTTGTCTTGTTCTAGCTCATCACCTGCTCTCTTTAAGCTGCTTTCTTGTGCTATTGTCTCACTGCCTTCTGCTCTTACTTCACTACCTCCCACCAATTCTGTATCCATATCAACAGATATGTTTACCCTTTTCATTGCTTTATCAAATAACTCTTGAACATTGGCAAATGACTTAGTCTTCAAGTCTTTAGGCTTCCATCCTGCCATGTTTTTCAGATATGTACACATTATACTCCTTTGTTGAGCTTTTGTGGGTGGTCTATTCCTCCTTTCTTCTTCTCTCTTAGCTACAAAGTGTTTCCTCCTTTTCTCTAAGAGTTGTAGAAACAGTTTATACTTTTCTTCAATTGTAGCAGCAGTTGGACTGACAGTACTAACTTCAACATTAGTAGTAGTAACTACTTCACCAGCAGTAGTAACTGGATCAGCAGTACTAACTTCCTTTTCAGCCATATCTTGTCCTGTAAACACTTCTTCATCATTAAAAACACATGTATCAAACATATCTTCATCATAAACATTCTCCAGGGTGATGTCTTCATCAGCATCAATATCATGAATTTTCCTCCCCTATTTGGATGCATCCTCCTCACCCAAACCTTCATCCTCAGAATATATAACCCTAGCACTTAAACCAACCTTGTACAATCTTCTAAGCCCGTGAGTTCTTGATCTTTGCTTCTTCTCAAGCTTCTTGACCCTCCATTTTAAGCTGGCAATCTCTAGTACCTGAGTGGTCTTTGTGTGTTCCAAATCAAGAACCCTGTTTTGTAAGTTGGTACATAGTGCCATCAATTCCTCAAGTTTTAGTCTATCCTCACCACTGAGAAGTAGATCATTGGAATGTTTAGATACATTCTCTCAATTCTTTTAGCTTACAATTATCTCTGTCTATTTTTTATTTCTCTCAATTCTTTTAACTCACAATTCTCTCTATTAGTTTTGGATTTCTCTCAATTCTTTTAGCTTATAATTATCTTTGTCTGTTTTTTATTTCTCTCAATTCTTTTAGCTCAAAATTCTCTCTGTCTGTTATTGCTATATTTAACTCTCTTTCTATTTTTCACCTCACAAATTATCTCAATTCTTTTACTCACCAAATCACTATGTCTGTTTTTATCACACATCTTTCTTTTTGTTTTTATTCTCACCATTTTCATAATCAAGACTTTAAAGATTTAGCATTCCAATACTGGCAATCAGATATTGAAATCTAGCTTTTTAGTTAGAATGCATAATACTATTTAATGCATTTTCCATGAGTTTCTCTTATTTTTGGTCCACTACTGTGCCAAAATCATGAAATCAATTTGCACCATCTACACATCCAAATTAACTTTCTGAACTCTATATTGTTGCTCTAGATGGATAAATGCATCTAATGAAAGTCGTTGCATCTCAAATGTGTCGTTTTTTTAAGTCACTTCTTACGACTTCTTATTTTAATTTACCTTCTCTCACTAGATCCTCACTATATATATATATATATATATATATATATATATATATATAAAATTATATATAAAATATATTAAATATATAAATATAAATATATATGTGAATCAGTAATAAACCAACTCACTAATAAAAAGTAATTTCGTAGGTATCGATTTTGAAGGTGACCCCCTTCAAGTCTTTTCCGGGTCGTTTTTTGTTCATGTCGAGTGTGAAATGAACTTCGTGTTGACGTTTGTGATCGGGATTTTGAATGGATTAATATTTTGATTTTGGATTCTAATTTCTACAAATATAAAGCAAAAAAAACAATACAAAGGAAAGCAATAGTTAAAGCAGTTAGGAATTAAACACGAAAAATGCTAACGGGATTCTAAAAACGCACCTTAAAACCTAAAACTTCAAATTTTAACCTAGAAAAGCAAAATTTTGATTTCTAAAAGATTCCTAAAGGAATAAAGGGAAAACTTAGAAAAAAGAATTTTCATTCTTTTGACTTTTATTTAATTTATAATATGAATTAAAAACACTTTTAATCTAAATTAAATATAAAAAAATAATAAACTAAATCTAAAAATTCTGAAAATTATTAAAAAGTACTTTGATTTATTTAGAATCTAGGAAAAAATAGAACCTAGGAAGTTGGCTGAAAGAACAAGCAGTAAATAAGCAAATATAAGCTGAATGAGTAATATACTAAAAAAACCCCCCTTATATAAATTAATTTAGCAAAGTAATTGAAGGAGAAAGTCCCAAGGCATGTTGGAAAGTGAGTGTTGGTTTTAAGGACTTGTGTGTGAAGGTGAGTGATCACAAAGGTTCAAAATCTGAGGCCTTACCCTTTTTAAAAAACATTTATTTATTTCTTTTTTTTAAAACTAAAATTTTAAGAAACCAAAACACAGAAACATTTGTAAAACCAACTTTTTGTGAAAAGCAAAAAAAAGCCTAGAAAAGAAACTTAATTAAGGTGACAGAATGGTCATAAAAAACTTTAAGGCTAAAATGACTTTTTAGCATAAACTGTTTTGAAAAATTAATCCAAAAATGATCAATTCAGCTAAAAACAATCTATAAGCCAACAACAACCTACGCAAAACTATAATCAGCTAAATAAGTGACAATGTCAATAAGCTAAAAGCAACAGAGAGCACAAAGACAATTAACGTCAAGAAACAGGACAATAAGACTAAGCTCAAAGTTTAAGCTAACTTTTAAGTCTAATAAGCACTTGAGAAAAGCTGAAAGGTGAAAATAAGTGAAGATTAGGACTCAATGAACACATATAAATAAGCTGCAAAAGGGAATTGAAATAGACTGACTCAAATTTGTTTTTTTTGTCTTTGGAAATTAAGTGACTCTTTGAAATTTTAGACCTAGACTTAATAAGTAAACTAAAAAGACAAAAGATTTAAATCAGATTATGAACATCATATAACAAGCTAATAGTAATCAAAATAGCTCAAGGATAAGCTTAAGCCCACCCACAATCAATCTGCATAAGTTGACTTGCAAGAATACTCTTAAACTAACTGTTTTTGAACCTCAACTCTCAAAAGTGTATTCCAAAGTTAAATGATTAAACATGATGCATTAGAAACTCAAATAGCTAATAAAAACCACACCTCAAATACCTTTTTTAAGAAAAAGATAAAAAAGAGAAAAGAATATATTTAATTTATAAATTTATATTAATTATAAATATATTATTTTAATATTTTATATTAAAATTATAATTATTTTTAAATTAGTACAATTAGCAGTTTGAGCAAATTTTGAAATTGGCAGACTTGGACTTTTGAGTAAAGCAACTTCAAAACTTTACATATCTTACTCTAAGTTTGTTTAAAATATCATTAAGACTAACTAAAATCTAAGGAAATCTTATTTTGGAACCAAAACCAGGTTTTACCTCTTTTGACCCATTTTAAGACCTTAAACCAAACACCCCTTTATATTCTTAAAATAGCACATTAAGCCATAACAGATTATGAATTGCTTTCAACAAAATCAAATAAGCAAGATAAAGACAGAACAAGCATTTAAAGATCAAAATAAGCACATATAAGTAGATACAATAAGCAAACAGTACATAAGCTGTAAAATCAAATGAGAACTCACTTATTTTTTAATGATCCTTGAGGGTAACAATGCGTAGAAAAAGTAAATGACAATATTAAAAGACAAAAAGTAATAATAAGCTGTAAATAAGCAGTACTACTCTACTCCTAATCTAGTTGAATTCCTCTGTGTGAATTCGTTTTCCTTTTATAGGGAAAGACTTGTGAGGATAAAACCTTGTGAGGAGGGTCTGTAAATCACCTTCAAAACCTCCAATCATTCCATATTTACTTATAGAAAGCTCCAATCTTGGCCAATCAATCTTAAAAACGTTTCTTGATAACTTTTGACTTCATCCTTATCCCATGACATGTTTTTCATGTCCAATTGGAGTCTTTGAGAGTGCCACGTGGCATGGACGTGTGTCAGGGATCGAGTAGGAGTCCTTTGGAAATAAGTCGCACCACGAGAGAAAGGGTTTTGCCCTGTTTTGACCTTTCCCGCCATATTCGGAGTTTAAAATGGAAGGATGCAGGGTAACGGGTGTTAAGGGTTAAGGGGTGAAAGAGTAACGGTGTTAGTGTATAAGGACTAACGGTGAAAAGGTTTAAAGACTAACTGTGATAATCCTTAAGGACTAACGGTGTAATTCTTTAAAATGGTATATGGGTTAACTGGTAACGGGCATTAAGGGCTTATTTGTTGTGGGCTGGTTTAGTTTTTGGGCCCGTATGGTTTTTTTGTTGTTTATTTTGGATTTTGGTTAGGCTTATGGGCTTTTTGACTTAATATTTAAGCTTAATGGGTTGACTCAGCCCATTAATTTGGGTACGAGTTGGCCCACTAAGATAAATACGCTTTCGGCTTTGGTTTTCCATGCTTTTTCCAATTCCATGCTCGGTTTTGGCCTTGTTTTTGTCTTTTTGTGGATATCCGTTACCTGCACAATACATACAAAATAAACAAGCAATTATTCGGGCATCTTGAGTCCGTTTTGGTCATTTAAGTCGATTAAATAAGGAAAAGGAATGTTATTTAAGCGCATAACCAAATCCCCTCATACAAAACTATTTATGTTGTCCTCATGCAAGTGTAATAAATCCATGGTTTTGAAAAACCAAAAATATCAACCCCCTTAAAATAAATACTTGAAAAAGTAGCAAGTGTAAAATTTAAAAGAATAAGGAATAACAGTTGTTTAAAACACTCCCCGTTTACCATTTTCTTTCTTGCACACATTTTTCTTATTTTTCATTATGTACAACATGTTGGACTTCCATTATTGATCATAACTTTTGTGAAGATCACAGAATAAGACACTACCATAATCCTAAGGTGCCCTAAAAGGATAAATTTCGTCATCCGTTGATTTTTCCACACTTAATTCCCAAACTAATTTAAAAACGAAATCATTGTTAATAACAAGTTGGGATGCTAAACGCACCATATTTACAATTGGTGTAAGACTTCCTTCCTCCGACAAATATATATATTAAGGTGTGAGTGCTCCAGTTATTAAAATTTTGAACCACCAACCCACGATAATATAGATATATAACCTTGTCCAAAGTTTCAATTTTCCACTTATAGTTATAATGAATCAAAATTGAGAGTTGTCCCCATGTAGCAACATTTCTCTCCGCAACATCCCAACGCTCCGTCGCTAAGTGAGCGGCATTAGACACCCCAACAGAAGAATACTTTTGTCCGAGACACTTCGACCTTTGAACCCTTATACAATAAACCTTTTCGTAAAACTATAGTATTTATAACTCAAAGCAAGCTAAAACCTACCAAAATTAAGAAATAATGAATGTAAGTTAAATTCCTTTATTGTGACCTTCCTTCTCGAACCTCCCGACCGACATCAAGGCAAGTTGCCACAGGCTTTTGACAAAATACCCCACAGAGAATACATGATCAAAAATAAACAAACTCCATTTTAAAATTTTGAAAGGATTAATCAAGTTTAAGTCAAAAAAGTAATGTTTACATATTAGAAAAAGTCATTATTTTCCCTCTTATTATAAAGCAACTATACTAGCAACATTATTATATTTTTCACATCATTTCCAGTTTTTTTTCTTTTTTTTTGCATCATTAATATTTACAACACCGCGTAGACAGAGGAAAATTTCTTATAGAAACTTAAAACATATTTTGATCCAAAAACACATATTAATAATCAAATCAACGATAAAGCTTTTTACTCTATCATTGTATGATCTTAAACGGACATTTAAAGAGTGATAAAACTCTAACTTGTCTGTTCAAAAAGAGCACGTATTATAGTCATTTTAGAAGCTACTGGAGAAAAAGCCACAAATCACACTTATTGCGCTAATAAAGAATTTCAACAAATCGCATGGCTTTCTCATTCCAACTTAAAATTAACTCTATCATTTCTCGTTCTCTTCGCAAAATTTAAAATCTTTAAAAAAAGGATCCGCGAACTGCTTAGCCAATAAAATTAAGCTTTGCATATTTAAAGTCATTTAATGAAACTTGAAAAATCTTGGCCTTTGAGCTAGAATTCCGCAATTTTAAAGCTTCTTGATAACAGACAATCAAAAGCTATATACATTTAAAAAGGTTTAAGGGAGTAAGTCTTGAGCTTCAACATCTCGGAAAGACAAGTCAAAAATTATTCTTATCTTCACCAGCGGAAAGTCAACAATTGTGAAAACCACTTAATTTATTTTGCAAAAATTTAAATTTGGCCTAAATCACAATTTTTTTTTGTATTTTTCTTGGTAAAACGGGTTACTGTTGAAAACATAAACAAATCAAGTGTGATCAAATTGAAAAGATATCACCCCCTCATACTAAACGATACATGTTTTCATGTGTGGGGCTTGCCAAACACTCCACCCTCATACTAATTCCAAAGTATATTCCTAATAAAAAAGGAAATCTCACGATCAATTTGAAGCCGTTATTAATTATGAACAAAGATAAACGAGCTAGTCAAAAAGATCCAGAATTAAGGAATCCCAAATACGCATAGCAAAGGAATGAAGACCAGTTGAGCGTTGGACACAACCACGGCATGAGAGTCCCTTCATATATCTGGGGAATCCTCCAATCATCACAGATAACAAAAAAACACGAGATGGAAGTAGGCGAGCCTCGTCCACGTTACACTTATTAGAAAATAGAAAGAAGACAGAAACACGGGTTGCCTCCTGAGAAGCGCTTATTTTTTGTTAACCGAGTCGTGAGCCTGACTCGATCCCCCATAATTGATTTTGGTCAAGGAGGATAAAATAGAGATAAGGAACATCCAAGATTGGCATGTCCGCTCCATAGATCATCATCGGGCTTTTTCATTAAGAAAATGAATGATCTTGGAAACTTTAAAGTCCCTGAAGAATAAAAGATGAGGAGATTACTCCTCTTTAAAAACAAGAAATCCCAGGATGAAAACTTTGTCCCTTAATTTCGGATTAAAATAGAATGCAAAAGATTCAACACCGTAAAAGAGGATCATTGATGAATGAGATAGAACATTTATTTAGTGATAAAAATCTCTTGGATTGGACTTTAATAGATATTCCCAAATCGAAAGTCTTGTTTCTATTTCCGAAAGGAAAAGAAACTACAAGATCGATCCGCTAAAATCAGTAGAATAGGGGAAGTCCCAGAACTGACAAATGTAGTATGGGTGGGGTAAAACATTAGGCATATTACAACTAGTTCTCCATAAATATCTTCCTAACAACTCTAGTTCAACTCCGCCCCGGGATTCAGCACATGATTTAAGAAAAGATTAACCCTCAGTGACAGAGACATGAGGCCGTTTACATGATCAATACCCGAGGTATCGAGTCTCCGTAATAAGAAATATGAAAATCATCTACCATAAGAAGAGACACTATCCTTACGGGATGGAGAAGAGGAGGAAGCTCATCATGATTAGAAATATTCAGATTAAGTTCCTTCGATGATCGCTGAGCTGCAAACACAAAACACCAAATCACCACCCCCAACTCAACCTCCCGTACAGGTCATACGTCGGCACAAGCACTTCCATAAGGACTTGAATGTGCAACACGATAACCCCGTCGAACACCTGATCCACAGACAATCAAGCATAGGATCAAAAAATCGGATAATATAATCAAATAGATAGTTAGCGCCATCAATAACTACTAAAACACCTCATCATAAATCGATACACTTCACTATAAAAGGATTTCAATGTCAAATATCAAAAGGAATGAGACGAGAAAATGATCCTTACAAAAAGAAATGACCGTCGTTATCACTAGAATATCACTAGAGGAAGAAACACCAAACAAACACAAGTTGAGGTTTAGAGAAAATCACACAATAATCTTCAAAAACGACGTAGAGGGGAATCACCATATTGTGCAAATCAAATAACTCACATTCCTTATCGGAAGAACCTTGGACTCACTTGTGGGATAGGAAAAGGTTCCTCAAAACTAGAACCATTTTCTTTCGTACGATTCCTTTTCAGGAATATGAGTTAATAACCTCATCCCACCAATATGAATATATGTCTCCCTAGCCACTGGTAATCGGGAAGAAAATCATGATTGCATTAGGCGAAGGAGTTTCAAACATATCCGTATTCATAGAAAGTATACTCTCCTTGTCGTAATCGTCATCGTCGTTGTCATCATCCTGGTAAATGAAGCTTTGTAGAAGATCGGGATTTTGATATAAAGAGTGCCAGTGTTTGAGCCAAAGTAAGTTCAACAGTAGTTATTGTAGCAGCAATTAGACTGACAGCACTAACTTTAACATTAGCAGTAGTAACTACTTCACCAGCAGTAGCAACTAGATCAGCAGTACTAATTTCCTTTTCAGCCATATCATGTCCTGCAAACATTTATTCATCATTAAAAACACCTGTATCAAACATATCTTCATCATGAACATTATCTAAGGTAATGTCTTCATCAGTATCAATATCATGAATTTTCCTCCCCTGTTTGGATGCATCTTCCTCACCCAAACCTTCATCTTCAGAAGATATAACCCAAGCACTTAAACCAACCTTGTACAATCTTCTAAGCCCGTGAGTTCTTGACCTTTGCTTCTTCTTAAGCTTCTTAACCCTCCTTTTTAAGATGTCAATCTCTAGTGCCTGAGTGGTCTTTGTGTGTTCCAAATCAAGAACCCTGTTTTGTAAGCTGGTACATAGTGCTATCAATTCCTTAAGTTTTAGTCTATCCTCACCACTGAGTAATGGATCATTAGAATGTGTAGGTACATTCTCCTCATTAATCGCCTCCTCTGCTATATTGTTACTAGGAACACTAGATTAAGGTATCTGAGTGTCCTTCTTCTTGGGCTTCCTTGGTTTATGTTTCATTTGGGGTTGAGATGATGATGGTTGAGCAAGGGTGGGTGTGTGTTGGGGATTAGTAAGATTTATATATATATAATATATATATAAATACTAAAATAAATAGACTATCTAAACGCAGCAGAGAGAGAGCAGCGAGATAGGAATCAAATGAGAAGGAAATCTTTTCATTAAAATACGAAGGCTACGAACGTAACAATAACCGGCATATCCGAGATAGTATCGACTTAAATAAGATGTCATCTACAATAAAAACTTATATCATTATAATGCATCATAGTGTGTAATCTAGCTTTTAGTTAGATAGCATATACGTATTTTAGATGGCATTTCCTGATTTCTCTTTATTTTTTGGTCCTACTAGCATGTGCCAAAATCATGAAAATCAATTTTGCAACGCATCTACACATCAAATTAACTTTCGAAACTCAAAATGGTGCAACAAGATGGATAAAATAGCATCTAATGAAAGTCGATCAAGTCTCAAATGTGAAGTTTTTAGTCACTGACAATCTGGGCAACGTCCATACTACTAGTCAACTTCTCACCACTTCTTATTTTAATTTACTTCTCACTGGATCCCTACTATATATATATATATATATATATATATATATATATATATATATATATATATATATATATATATAATATAAATGAATCAGCAATAAACCAACTCACGAATAAAATATAATTCCAGAGGTATCGATTTCGAAGGTGACCCCTTCAAGTCTTTTCCTACCCCCTTGTCGTTTTTGTCCATCACGGCGAGGTGGTGAAAAGAACTGTCGTGTGACGTTTTGTGATCCGGGAGATTTTAGATTGGATTAATATATTTTGATTATTGGATTCTAATTTCTAAAAAGAAAAAGCAAAAAAAAAAACAATAACAACGGAAAAGCAATAGTTAAAGGCTATTATGAAAATAAACACGAAAAGATGCTAACGGGCTTCTAGAAAACGCACCTTAAAACCTAAAACTTTAAATTTTAACCCTAGAAAAGCAAATTTGGTTTCTAAAAGTCCTAAATGATAAAAGAAAATTTTTAAAAAAAGAATTTTATTTTTTTGACTTTTATTTAATTTATTATGAATTTAAAACACTTTTAATCTAAATTAAATATAAAAAAATAATAAACTAAATCTAAAAATTCTGAAAATTATTAAAAAGTACTTTGATTTATTTAGAATCTAGGAAAAAATAGAACCTAGGAAGTTGGCTGAAAGAACAAGCAGTAAATAAGCAAATATAAGCTGAATGAGTAATATACTAAAAACCCTTATATATTTAATTTTGCAAAGTATGAATGGAAAAGTCCCAAGGGCATGTTGGTAGTGAGTGTTGGTGTTAATACTTGTGTGTTAAGGGTGAGGTTACAGGTTTGAAACATGTGGCCTTACCTTTTTATAAAACAATTTTTAATATCTTTTTTAAAAAGCTTAAATTTAAGACCAAAACAAGAAACTTTTGTAAAACAACTTTTTGTGAAAAGCACAAAAAAGCTAGAAAAGAGCTTAATTAAGGGTGACAGAATGGTCAAAAAAACTTTAAGGCTTAAATGACTTTTAGCTAAACTGTTTTGGAAATATTAAGCTAAAAAATGATCAATAAGCTAAAAACAATCCTATAAGCTAACAACAGACCTAATGCTAAACTTAATCAGTTAAAATAAGTCAATGCAATAAGCTGAAAAGCAACAGAGAGCACAATGATAAGTTAACTCAAAACAGGACTTAAGGGACTAAGCTCAAAGTTTAAGCTAACTTTTAAGTCTAATAAGCACTTGAGAAAAGCTGAAAGGTGAAAATAAGTGAAGACTAGGACTCAATGAACACATAAAGGCTGATTTTTAGCAAAATGATTAAATAAATAAGCTGCAAAAGGGAATTGAAATAGACAGACTCAAATTTGTTTTTGGTCTTTTGGAAATTAAGTGACTCTTTGAAATTTTAAACCTAGACTTAATAAGTAAACTAAAAAGACAAAAGACTTAAATCAGATTAAGAACAACATATAACAAGCTAATAATAATCAAAATAGCTCAAGGATAAGCTTAAGCCCACCCACAATCAATCTGCATAATTTGACTTGCAAGAATACTCTTAAACTAACTGTTTTTTAACCTCAGCTCTCAAAAGGCTATTCCAAAGTTAAATGATTAAACATGATGCATTAGAAACTCAAATAGCTAATAAAAACCACACCTCAAATACCTTTTTTAAGAAGATTATCAAATTAGCAGTTTGAGCAAATTTTGAAATTGGCAGACTTGGACTTTTGAGTAAAGCAACTTCAAAACTTTACATATCTTACTCCAAGTTTGTTTAAAATATCATTAAGACTAACTAAAAGCTAAGAAAATCTTATTTTGGAACCAAAACCAGGTTTTACCTCTTTTGACCCATTTTAAGACCTTAAACCAAACACCCCTTTAAATTCTTAACATAGCACATTAAGCCATAACAGATTATGAATTGCTTTTAACAAAATCAAATACGCAAGATAAAGACAGAACAAGCATTTAAAGATCAAATAAGCACATATAAGCAGATCCAATAAGCAAACAGTACATAAGCAGTAAAATCAAATGAGAACTCACTTTTTTTAATGATCCTTGAGGGTAACAATGCGTAGAAAAAGTAAATGACAATTTTAAAAGACAAAAAGTAATAATAAGCTGTAAATAAGCAGTACTACTCTACTCCTAATCTAGTTGAATTCCTCAGTGTGAATTTGTTTCCCTTTTATAGGGAAAGACTTGTAAGGATAAAACCTTGTGAGGAGGGTCTATCAATCACCTTCAAAACCTCCAATCATTCCATATTTACTTATGGAAAGCTCCAATCTTGGCCAATCAATCTTAAAAACATTTCTTGATAACGTTTGACTTCGTCCTTATCCCATGACGCATTTTTCATGTCTAATTGGAGTCTTTGAGAGTGCCACGTGGCATGGACGTGTGTCAGGGATCGAGTAGGAGTCCTTTAGAAATAAGTTGCACCACGTGAGAAAGGGTTTTGCCCTGTTTTGACCTTTCCCACCATATTCGGAGTTTAAAAGGGGAGGATGCAGGGTAACGGGTGTTAAGGGTTAAGGGGTGAAAGAGTAACGGTGTTAGTGTATAAGGACTAACGGTGAAAAGGTTTAAGGACTAACCGTGATAGTCCTTAAGAACTAATGGTGTAATTAGTTAAAAGGGTATATGGGTTAACTGGTAACGGGCGTTAAGGGCTTATTTGTTGTGGGTTGGTTTAGGTTTTGGGCTCGTATGGTTTTTTTTTGTTTTTTTTGGATTTTGGTTGGGCTTATGGGCTTTTTGACTTAATATTTAAGCTTAATGGGCTGACTCGGCCCATTAATTTGGGTACGAGTTAGCCCACTAAGATAAATACGCCTTCGGCTTCAGTTTTCCACGCTCTTTCTAATCCCATGCCCGGTTTTGTCTGGTTTTGGCCTTGTTTTTGTCTTTTTGTGGATATCTGTTACCTGCACAATACATAACACAAAACAAGCATATTTTTGGCATTTTGAGTCCGTTTTTGGTCATTTAAGCTCGTTTTATTAAGGAAAAGGTATGTGTATTTAAGCGCATACCAGCTTCCTTGGTTTATGTTTCTTTGGGGTTGAGATGATGATGGTTGAGCAATGGTGGGTATGTGTTCGGGATTAGTAGGATTTGCTGAACCGTCACTCTGTTCTTGTTGAGCTTATACCATCATGGTTGGAAATAAGGGTGTTACTCTTCCAAAAAAACCTTTTCTTTTCCTCTTCATGTTCCTAAAAACCTTCTTGGTATGAGAGGGTGTAACATAAATCCTTTTATGATTTGACATATCACCAGCTTGTTGATTCACAAACATTTGTACAAATCTTGGATACATCAAAAATTTGTTCACGTTATCCACATTCTTTATCATACTATCAAAAATATACTTGGAAAAGTTGAACTTTTAGTTTGTGGCTAGGCAGATAATTATAGAAGCCATAGTGCTACTAAATTCATTACATCCAGTAGTCTTAGCACTTAGGCATTGCAGAATAGTATGAATCAAAAACTTCCATTGAGGAGAAAAGAAAGCCTTATAAAATGTAAGCTTCTGAGAAAGTTTTTCATACCACATAAGTGTAAGCTGTTCAAAAATACCAGCATTGGGTAGCCAATCAATACCTTCAGCATCTTCTAGTTGAAGATCTCTCCTTATTATGGATTTAGTAATGATAATCTTCTTCCCATCCACTAGGGCTTGTAACTGAACTTCCCCATTAACAGTTTTCACCTTGACAGTAGCCCAGAATTGTTGAGTGCACGAAGTGTATATTGTAGGATTAACGGTTAAAGCATATCTTATAGAACTTGCATTGAGAAAATCAACAATTTGTTCAAACCCTTCACTTTCAGCGGGTTTATCCAAAAACGCGACTAAATTGTGTGTCTTAGCAAATGGTAGAGTTGTCATTGTGATGGGTTTTGATGATGAATGATGAAATTGAGTTAGGGTTTATGATTAGGAGGAGTATATGAAAGATTGAAACGAATTTAAATGATTGAATTGAACCTTAATTGTAGTATTTATATGAATACTTCCTCATCAAAAATTTAACGTTCAGCAGTTGTAAGTTATGCTAGCGACATTAACTTTTCAACTCAGCCAGTAGTCACGTAATCCCCCAAGGGGGGCAGTTGTAACTCAGCGGTATTAGGTTTAAGCACTAGCCAGCATTAACTACAACCCTAGCAGCGTAAGTTTGGCCTCAGCGAGCATTACTATTCATAGCAGCAAGTAAGTTTATGCCTAGCAGCATTAACTTTGAATCACCAGCATTACCTCTAATTACTTTCTATTCAGCATTTCCATCATCAAATTAATATTTTAACTCATAAAATATCTTTGTCTATTTTGGATTTCTCTCATTTTTTAGCTCACAATTCTCTCTATCTGTTTTTTATTTCTCTTATTTCTTTTAGCTCATAATTCTCTCTGTTTGTTTTTGCTATATTCAACTCTCTTTCTGTTTACTAGCTCACAAATTCTCTCAATTCTTTTACTTACCAAATCACTCTGTCTGTTTTTATATCACACAACTCTCTTTTTGTTTTTCAGCACACAAAATTCTCTTAATTCTTTTACTTACCAAATCAATCTGTCTGTTTTTATACCACACAACTCTCTTTCTGTTTTTCAGCTCACAAAATTCTCTCAATTCATTTACTTACCAAATCACTCTGTTTGTTTTTATATCACACAGCTCTCTTTCTGTTTTTCAGCTCACAAAATTCTCTCAATTCTTTTTAGCTCACAATTCTCTCTATATGTTTTTATCGCACATCTCTTTTTTTTTTATTCTCACCAACTCTCTTAATTCTTTTTACCTCACCATTTTCATAATCAAAACTTTAAAGATTGAGCATTCTAATACCAGCAATCAAATATTGAAATCTACTTACATCAAATGCTTTTGTAAGCAAATGTGCAACATTCTTATCAGTATGAATCTTGATCGTTTGAATTAGCTTCTTTTCATTGGAATCTCTGATAAAGTGATGTCATACATCTCAATGTGCTTTGTTTTGATCGAAAACAGGGTCTTTACTTGCGATAGTACTCTCGTTATCAATATGAATCTTTAGTCTGCATAAAGTTATATGCATAATCCAGCAATATATTTTGGATCACAAAGGGACCATGTCCACAGCAATTGGAAGAGCTATATACTAAGCTTAGTTGTGGGAATTTATCAACCACAATCGCTTCTTGCCATGCCATTGAATTCAACCTGCACCCTAGGAACTAACAACCTCTGTTGTTTGAATTCCTATCTAAGCTTGCTCCTGCATAGTCACTGTCAGTATATGCCACCAAATCAAAAGGTGAAATCCTTAGGATACCAAAAGGCCCAATTTAGATTGACCTTTAAGATATCTAAAAATTCTTTTCATAGCATGAAGATGTGAAACTTTAGGGTTGACTTAGAATCTGGCACAAACACATACTGGAAACATAATATCAGCCTTAAGAGATAGTTACATCAATGATCCAATCATGGATTATACAAGTTTACATTCTACATCTTTCTCCATTTGCATCTTTTGAGCAAAGGCTTATGGGTTTCCATGGGTGTGCTTGATGTTTTGACATCACTAAAGCCAAATTTCTTCAAATAATCTCTGTTATATACATTGTCTTGACTGATTAAAGATTCTTTTATTCTTCTGCTTTACTTGCAGTCTAAGGGAATGAATGTGAGTTACCCATAAAACTCATCTATAACTTTTATGCAGTGTTTTCTCTCATACTCAATGCATAATGACTTCTTTGTAGAACCAAAAATGATATCATCCACATACACTTAAACTAACAGAATATCACTTTTGACCCTTTTGATAAACAAAGTCTTGTCTATCTTTCCTTTCTGAAACCTATTGTCTAACAAATAAGTTGACAAGGTTTCATACCAAGCTCTGGTCGCTTGATGTAATCCATAAAGTGCCTTTTCTACTTTGTATACTCTGTCAGGGAAGTCTGGATCTTCAAATCCTGGTGGTTGACAAACATAGACTTCCTCTTCAATCTTTCCATAAAGAAAAGCACTCTTGACATCCATCTGGTACACCACAAGGTCTTTAAATGAGGCATAGGCTAAGAATAGCCTAATTGCTCAATTCTAGCAACAGGAGCAAAAACCTCATCATAATCAATTCCTTCTTCTTGTGTGTACCTTTGTGTAACCAATCTTGCTTTATTCTTAATCACAATACCTCTATTATCCTTTTTGTTTCTAAAGGCCCATTTAGTTCCTATAGCTCTCTTTCCATTAGGTAACTCTACCAAAGTTCAAACTTCTTGTAGCTTGATTTGTAGAAGCTCTTCCTGCATAGCCTCTATCCAGCTTGGATCCTTTAGTGCTTGAACTACATTTTTGAATTCTTCTTGTGATAAAAAGCAAGCAAACAAGCAATTTTGGAGGTCTTTATTGAAAGTCTTTATGGTTGGTCTTCTGCTGCACTGAACTAAACATAGCTTGTTCAGTCACACTCTTTGTCATCCTTCTGGTTTGAGGTGCTGAATATATGTCTCTAATGATTTGTTCAACTGGATGATCCTTGTGAATTCTGGTAGTTAGAATAGGGCTGACAAGGATATGTGTATTTAAATTGTTTATGTCAGCCTCTGCACCAACATCTTCATCATCATCTGAATAGACAATTTCTTCCAATTCAGACATATTTGGATCATCATCACATCCATAGACTATATTTTCATCAACAGCATTATCCTCTATGCCAGCAGTATTAACAGTTGGACTAACAGTATTAATAGTGTTAGTGTTGTTAACACTAGCATCCTTCTCTTGATTAACTCTTGGCTCCTCTATACTTGGAACCTCACTATCTTCATTCCCTGGATCTTCAGCATCCTTCTTTTCCTCTTCCCCTGATGGTTTGAATCCAGCATTAGGAGAATCCTTTGAACTAGAAGAGAATGGTGGATCTTGAATGGATAATGATAGCAGTATGTAATCTTTGCCAGGTATTGTCTCCATTCTAGCTTTACCTGTATTATCACATGCTTTTGTACCTGTACTACTATTAGATTGATTCCCTGCAACAACTGGCTTATAGTTCATAGATTTTGTTAGTGCATCTATATCAAAAAGCTAATTTGGTCCACTTCCTGCAATATTAGGTGTATTCTCACTAAATTGAACATGCAGGTTCTCTTCTACTATCCTAGTTCTACTGTTGAATACTCTGAATGCTTTGCTATTAGTAGAGTATCCTACAAAGAATCCTTCATCAGCCTTTCCATCAAATTTACCTAGGTGATCTATGGTATTAAGGATTGTAATAGGACACCCAAATGGTCTCATGAAATTTAAGGCAGGTTTTCTACCTAGAAAAAGTTTATAAGGGGTCTTGTTGTGAGGCTTGATAACTAACACCCTATTTTGGACATAACAAGCAGTATTAACTGCTTCAGCCCAGAAAGTTGTTGGCAATTTTGAATCAGCTAGCATAGTCCTAGCAGCCTCTATTAGTGTCCTATTTTTCCTTTCTGCAACTCCATTTTGTTGTGGAGTCCTAGCAACACTAAATTCCCTCTTAATACCCTTCATTTCACAGAACTGATTCATGACCCTATTCTTGAATTCAGTCCCATTGTCACATCTAATCACTTTCACCCTAAGGTCTATTAGATTTTCTATGCCTGTTATGAATGTTTTAAGGATTTCACTAGTTTCATCCTTAGTGGCTAAAAAGAAAACCCAACTAAACCTACTAAAATCATCTGTGACAACTAGGCAGTACATCTTTTTCATTAAACTCTTTACAAATGTTGGGCCAAACAAATCCATGTGCAACATTTGTAATGGTTGGCTGATTGAACTGACTGTTTTGGTCTTACAAGAAGCTCTGTGTTGCTTTCCCTTCTGACAAGCAACACAGGTTTGATTAATTTCAAAAAGTTTTGAAGGTAAACCTCTTACAAGGTTTCCCCTTACCAGTTTATTCATTGTTTTGAAATTTACATGTCCAAGCCTCCTATGCCAAAGATTAGATTCATCTGGTGTGGCTTTTGCAAAGAGACAAGTGAGACCTCCTTGAGGAACAACATTCTTTAAATCAACACTGTACATGTTATCCTTTCTAGGAACTTTAAGCAAAACATGACTTTCATCAGTTAACTTAAAGTCTGGAGACAGAACAACACATTCAGTATCAGTAAAAAGAACACTATTCTTCTTGTCACACATTTGTGAGACACTGAAGAGGTTAAACTTTAGTTCCTTTACAAAATACACATCTTCAAAATCCAATTTACCAGTTCTTATTTTACCTTTCCCAGTAATTTTCCCTCCTTTGGAATTACCTCCAAAGGCAACAAATCCTCCATCAATTTCTTCATAATCTGTAAGATAGGATCTGTTTCCTGTCATGTGCCTAGAGCATCCACTGTCAATCACTCCTTTATCCTTCAAATCTTGATGTGGATTGCCCTGCACATAATGGTAAGAAAATTAGTTTCTTTTGGGGACCCAAGCCATTACTACTTAGACTCCTTTGCATCAATTAAGTTAAATCTTTTAAAGGACATTGATGCACCATTATTTTTGGAGACATGGTCTAAAATTTTGTGCTTTGGTCTCCAAGCCCAACATGCTAAGGCCTTTACAGCATTTCCCTTGTTTCCCTTAACAGCACTAATAACTGTTTTTGGCCTAGTAGTATTAACCCTTGTTCCCTTAATAGTATTAACCTTTTATGAAAATACTATTATTAGCGTTGTAATATTGTTAACAGGCCTTCTAGCAGTTGAATATGCATTATTAATAACATTTTTCATGGGTCTTGCATTATTCACTATTATTCTTGGTTGAACAGTATTAACTGGTATAAGAGTATTAACTGAAATTGGGCCAGACCTAAATAAGACTGTTCTTGGAACCATGTTCCTTTTTGGACTGGGGTGAGTTAATTTAGAGAATTGTGTTTAGTTTACCCTTGAATCATTGGTCCCATAACTGGTTTTGCAAACCTTTGATTATTATACCAGTTATTGCAATTATTCTTCAAATGATCAAAACTACCACAACATTGACATGACAAGCTTTGTTGAACATCTCAAAATTACTCCCTAAATTTTTGAGACATCTGTTTGTTAAAGTTTCTCTATAGTTTCCCCTAGGACTTCTAGATGGACTGAAATATGGACTGTATGTGTCTTGCCTAATTTGCTCAATAGGTTTCCTATCAGTTTTAGGTTTAACAAACTCAATTTTAGTAAAATCAGGCCTAACTGTTTGAAATTTAGGCCCATCTTCTTCCTCACTTTCAGAACACATAATCTAAATTGGGCACATTGTTCTTTCCTAGCAGTCTTGGGTTCATTAGTCTCAACAGTAGGCTTTTCAACTACAGGCTTACTAACAGACTCATTCACATCAACAAAATCATCTAGACTAGGATAAACTAAATTAGATTTTGGTGGCATAAAATTCCCAGTATAGGGAGTTGAGACAACATTATACCCTAATCCTGTTTTACACTTATCCATTATCTGTCTGTCTAGTAGTTTACTTAGGTTTTTTGATGAATTTTCAAAGTTTTGTACTGTAAGTTGAACCTCATCTTTTTCTTTTGTAGCCAATTCTAACTTCCTTTTAAGATTTGTAATATCTAAATCTCTTAAATAGATTTCACATTTTAAGAGTTTTATATCTTCCTTATACACAGATTCATTTTTCTTAAAGACTAAAAATCTAGCTTCTACAGATTCTAAACCTGTTTTATAAGAGACAACACTTATCTTAGTTGTTTTTTAAGTCTTTAACTAATTGTTCATTTTGTCCTTTTCGATTTTTGACACATTCTAAACAAGATGAACAACAATTTAAGTCATTAGATACCTCAGAGTTTGTAAAATAAGTTGAACTTGTTGAAGAATAAGCCATAAGAGTAAAATTGGTTAGACCTTCTTCTGCTTGGTCACTCCAATCATAGCCAAAGCCATCACACTAAGATACTAAGGCATTTGAAGTAGTT